>PISW01013544.1:0-25722 GCA_004023785.1 Mungos mungo
TTCGTCCAGCTCTGATGAACCAGCCTGATGAAGTGGAGAACTGCACCGGCGCTGCCTCTAGGGGGTGGGAGGAAGGATCGGGGCCGGACCTTCTCTTCCCACCAGGATCTGAGGCCAGATCGTGGCAGCTTTGAGACAGGACCACTGAACATGTGTAGGCACACGGATAGACTCCTATGGGGGTGGAGAGAGGACCAAATGCTGGGGAAGTGGGGGGCGGCGGTGGAATTCTCACCGCAGCTGCTGCCCAGATTGGTGGAAAGGAAGGTGTGGGCACAAGTTGTTAATGAGTGTGGCGCTCAGGGCCGTTTACAGACAGCTTGCTGGGCGCGCCTGAATCATCCATCTTCTTTCCCCTTTCCCTCCAGCTACAAAGAACACCGTCTAAAAACTCCACCTCCCTGGATAAGTCAGAGGACGTTTCTTCCGGAGGCATCAGGAGGAGAGCTTGTTTGCAGTGAAGTATCATTCCTGTGTTAATTACAGCTCGCCTTCCCCAAGAACAGGACGCAGAGGAACGGAGAAATGAGCCGGTCTGCTTCTGCCCCCCGTTGCTGCGCAGTCCCACTGAAGGCAAATTGCAATGGTTTTGCTCATAAGAAAATATCTTAATGCTTCCTCTGATGTCTTAAAAAATGACGCAGCCCAGAGTCTGCAAGGTAATAAGCTTCTGCTTAAACCATTGACTCCCGTGTGATTCTTTTTCTAGAACTTTATATTCTAATTCTGTTCTTTTCCTCTGTTGGTCTCAGCCTCTTTTTGGTTAAATGTCATCCTGGAAAAGAGGATGGACCTTTGAGATTCAGTGACGTAGGGGCGCCTGGGGGGCTCAGTCAGTTATGCCTCCGGCTCTTGATTTCAGGTCAGGTCATGATCTCACAGTTTGTGGGATTGAGTCCTGAGTTGGGCTTCATGCTGGCAGCCTGCTTGGGATTCTTTCTCTCCCTCTCTCTCTCTGCTCCTTCCCCACTCTCTCTCTCTCTCTAAATAAATAAAATAAAAAATAAAAATAAAACATGATTCCCCTTTAAGCAGCTGGCTCTTGATTTCGGCTCAAGTCATGATCTCACAGTCGTGGGTTTGAGCCCCGTGTCTGGCTCTGTGCTGCCAGCACTGAACCTGCCTGGGATTCTCAATCTCTCATTTTCTCTGTCCCTCCCCTGCTTGTGCACTCTCTCTCTCTCTCTCTCAATTGCTCCTGGTCATCTATAAGATCAATTTCAAACTCCTTGGCCCAGCTTTTGACGGTCACTCCTAGTACAGTATGAACACAGATATCTGAACTGCTGGTACGCTTTGTCTCTCTTTTGGCATTTAGCCTAGAGTCTTTTATTTTTAATTTTTTTAATGTTTATTTATTTTTGAGAGAGAGAGAGAGTGCGCATGAGTGGGGGAGGGGCAGAGAGAGAGGGAGACACAGAATCTGAAGCAGCTCTGAGCTCTGAACTGTCAGCACAGAGCCTGACACGGGGCTCAAACCGACGAACTGCGAGATCATGACCTGAGCTGAAGTCAGCCGCTTAACCGACTGAGCCATGCAGGTGCCCCAATTTAGCCTAGAGTCTTTCTATGAGCTCTAATAAAGAGAACCAAGTACAGGGGCGCCTAGGTGGCTCAGTTGGTTGAGCGTCCAACGTCAGGTCAGATCATGGTCTTGCATTTTGGGGGCTCAAGCCCCACCTCCAACTCACTGCTGTCAGCACAGAGCCTGTTTTGGATCCTCTGTCCCCCTCTCTGTCTCTCCCCAACTTGTGTTCTCTCTCAAAAATCAACTTTAGAAACAAGAGAGAGAAAAGGAACGCAGCTACCGTTCGTGTAGAGGTGCGGGGCTTCTCAGACGACACCCTGGCTGTATTTACTGAGATCCATGCTCTGAGTCTCAACTTCAAGTCCAGGACTCGGGGATGGCTTCGAATGGGTCAATGAGACACCAAAAGAGTAATTTATAGTGAACGGTTAACAAATTCCTTAAAGGAGAGTCCCCAGGGAGAGTAACGATTCTTGGAAGGTTGCTTGAGCCAGATCGACCCCCAGTGACAAAGGTCTTCAGGCCCAGACAGGGTGCCACCACCTTCTTACTGCAGGGACAGACTGCCAGAGACACTAACATGGTCCTATTCTCTGGCTCTGCTTTCCTGAGTATAAATCAGACCCCTTCTTTAAACATTTTTTATCAAGTGTATTTTTAGAGAGAGAGCGAGCTAAGGAGAGGGGCTGAGGGAGAGAGCAGGAGAATCTTAAGCAGCCTCCACGCTCAATGCAGAGCCCAACTCGGGGCTTGATCCCACGAACCGTGAGATCATGGTTTGAGCCGAAATCAAGACTCAGATGCTCAACCACCTGAGCCACCCAGGTGCCCCTAAGACCCCACCTTTATTTTTTTTTTTTACATTTTTTAAAATTTATTTTTGAGAGACTGAGAGAGACAGAGCATGAACAGGAGAGGGACAGAGAGAGGAGACACAGAATCTGAAGCAGGCTCCAGGCTCTGAGCTAGCGGTGAGGACAGAGCGGGGCTTGAACCCACAAAATGTGAGACCATGATCTGAGCTGAAGTCGGACGCTCAACTGACTGAGCCAGCCAGGCGTCTCCCTAAGACCCCATATTTAAATCCAGCTACTCTTTAGATAAATCTCAGTAGAATTGATTGCATTTCAATTTTGGTTAAGAACACGCCTGACCTGTTCAGTTGGGTGTTTGCAAATTTCCTCGGGCAGATGCCTCCTAAAATGTCTGTCATAACTACCCTCATCCTCAGTGTTGGTTCTTCCAAGAATCGCTCTTTACTCTTGGGCATCTTCGCTCGAGTTTGGAGGGTAACTTACTTCACCTCCTTTTTACTGACCGTATTGTGTTTGTTTCATGTGCCTCTGGGCATGTAAGCTTCTGGAGGAAAGGACTGTGTGTAATCCCCTCACTGCTCAAACTGTCTCCACCCACAGCCTTAGTAAATCACACCGGTACTTTAACATTTCTAGATGATTTGTGCAATTTTTTAAAGTTTATTTATCTAGTTTTGAGAGAGAGAGAGAAATAGAGACAGAGCACGCACAAGTTGGGGAGGGGCAGGGAGAGAGGGAGAGAGAGAATCCCAAGCAGGCTCCTCAATATTAGAGCAGAGCCGACACCAGGGCTTGATCCCATGAACCATCAGATCATGACCTGAGCCAAAATCAAGAGTCGGATGCTTAATGGACCGAGCCACCCAGCGCCCCGACTTGCGCAATTTTTAACTGCTCTGTTAGAATACAATTCATTTATACAGCCATACAGCTCATCCATTTAAGGTGTACGATTCAGTGGTTTTCACTATATTTACAGGGTTGTGCAACCATTACAAGATTCGAATTCTCATGCTCCCCTAGAGAAACCTCTTATCTATGAGCGGCCACTCCCTCACTTTCCCAGCATGTCCTCCCTAGTCCTTGGCAGCAAAAAATATACATTCTGTCTCTCTAGACTTATCTATTCGGAAGACTTCATGTGATCAATAGATCGTAAAAGATGTGTCTTGGGGGGACAGGTGTCTTCCACTTACCTTAATGTTCTCAAGGTTCATCCACATGGTTACACGTGTAGGTACTTCATTCCTCTTTAGGACCAAATAATACTCTCCTGTATGGGCGTACCACGTTTGGTTATCCTTTCGTCCACTGACCTAACATAAATAGCGCTCTATGAACGTGTGTGTTCCCGTCTATTTGACACTTGTCTTCAATTTTCTGGGAGTGGAACTGCTGGATCAGATGGCAACCCTGTGTCTAACTTTCGGAGGAACTGCGCCAAACTTTTCCAAAGCAGCTGCATCATTTTATTTTATTTTTAAAAAATTTTTTTTAAGTTTTTAATTTATTTTTGAGATACAGAGAGAGACAGCATGAGCAGGGGAGAGTCAGAGAGAGAGGGAGACACAGGATCTGAAGGATCCTGAAGGAGTGAGGTTGGGGTCCCGCTTCCTTCTTTCGCAGGTGGATATAGAGTTGTCCTAGCGCCATTTGCTGAAGAGACTATTCTTCCCACATTTATTACAACAATTGTTCCCCGTCCTTAGCACATTTGTCTTAGCATCTTTGTCAAAAAGTCAACTGACCACAAATGTACGAGTTTATTTATGGACTTTTTAATTTAGTTCACCGATATATCTGTCTATCCTTACGGCAGTCCCATGTTGTCTTTTTTTTTCAGATTTTTAAAAGAAATTTTAAGTAATCTTTATACCCACCATGGGGCTCAAACTTACAACCCCGAGATCAAGAGTCACATGCTCTACTGACTGAGCCAGCCAGGTGCCCCCCAGGTTGTCTTCATAACTACAGTTTTGTAATAACTTTTGAAATCACCAAGTGTGGGCTCTCTCAGGTTTGTTCTTTTTCGAGGTGTTTTGGCTATTCTGGGTTCCTTGAATTTCCAAATGAACACCAGAATCCGCTCGCTAACTTCTACAAACAAGCTAGATGGGATTCTGGTAGGGATTGCACTGAATCTGGAAGTCAGCGTGAGAAGTACCGCCATCAGAATATTAACACTCCATGGACATAGAATGCCTTTTCATTTGTTCAGAGCTTCTTTCATTTATTTCAGTAATCTTTGGTGGTTTTCAGCATTTTTGAGTCTTCAGTGAACTCAGCACGCTGAGACCAAGAGCTACATGTTCTACTGACTGAGCCAGCCAGGTGCTGGGGTAAATCACCTAATTTAAGAGTGGGCAGGGCGCCTGGGTGGTTCAATCGGTTGAGCATTGGACTGAAAAGTCTTGCGCTTCTTTTGTTAAGTTTTTTCCTAAGTAATTACTATTTTTGTGCTGTTAAAAATAGATTTGTTTTCTTAATTCCACTTGTGGACTGTTCACTGCTAGTGTGTAAAAATACAACTGATTTTTCTGTTTTGGTCTTGTATCCTCTAACCTTGATGTACATGTTTATTAGTTCTAATGCTATTTCAGTGGATTCCATAGGATTTTTTATATGTAAGATCATGCCTTCTGCAAATAGAGATTGCTTTTTATATAGGTATTCACAGTGTCTTATAAATATTTAAAATTTTCTATATCTTCTGATGTTTTGATTCTTTAGTAAACCTTTTGGGGGGCACCTGGGTGGCTCAGTGGGTTGAGTGTCTGACTTTGGCTCAGGTCATGATCTCACAGTTCGTGGGTTCAAGCCCCGCATCGGGCTCTTTGCTGACAGCTCAGAGCCTGGAGCTTGCTTCAGATTCTGTGTCTCCCTCTCTCTCTCTCTCTGCCCCTCCCTCAATCATGCTCTGTCTCTCTCTGTCTCAAAAATAAATAAAAATAAAAAAATTTTTTTTCTTAACCTTTCTGGTTGGGAGCGACTGCCCCTCTCTGGGCTAGCCAATTCTTGGGCATAACTTTGATGTGCAAACTAACTAATCCAGAGCCATACCTCTTCTATCTGGCCCTATACTTAGGAGGCAATATTCCTCCGACTTAATCATCCCAGGGCCAGGTACCAGACAACTAGAGACAATTCCAAAGCCCAAAACCCACTGAAATAATTCTTCACCTGTTCACCAAGTCCTGCCTTGACTTTCCAATGGAAATTCCAATAGAGGCTCTGGCCTAATGTTTTCCCCTCACTCCTGTCTTCTGTTTCCTGACCACACTGGTGTCTTTTTCATGTGGCACTACATGCCATGCCCTGCTTCCTGTCTCTGGGACCTGTGACTATAATATACTTTATTTTGGAGCCTCTCCTATGTCTCCCCTCATGGTCATACCTGACTGACTATCTCATAAAAGAATACAAAACACAAAGAGGCACCTGGGTGGCTCAGTTGGTCAAGCGTCCAACTCTTGATTTCAGCTCAGGTCATGATCTCATGGTTCATGGGCTCTATACTGACGCACGGAGGCTGCTTGTGATTCTCTCTCTCTCTCCCTCTCTCTGCCCCTTCCGCGTCATTCTCTCTCTCTCTCTCTCTCAAAAATAAACATTTTAAACATAATAATACAAAACAAAGAGCTATAAATTTTCCTCTAGGTGCTATTTTTGCTATATCCCATAATATCCCATACATTTCAGTTATATTCATGTTGTAATTTCTTTTTAAAAAAATTTTTTAGTGTTTGTTTATTTTTGAGAGAGATAGAGCGTGAGTGGGGGAGGGGCAGAGAGAGGGGGAGACACAGAATTGAAGCAGGCTCCAGCCTCTGAGGTGTCAGTGCAGAGCCAGACACGGGGCTCGAACCCACAATCCGTGAGATCATGACCTGAGCTGAAAACAGATGAACCACCTAGGGGCCCCTGTATGTTGTATTTTCTATTTTATTCACCTCAAAGTGATTTCCTTTCTTTTGTGATTTTTCCTTTGACCCACTGACTCTTTAGGAGTGTGACATTTGATTTCCATGTATTTGTCAATTTCCCAAATGTGATTCTATTATTGAAATCTAACTTCCATTGTGGTCACAGGGCAGGCTTCGCGTGATTTCAATCCTTTTAGGTTTACTGAAGTTTGATGTATGGCCTGGCATATGGTCTGTCCTGGAGAATGTGCTCTGTGTGCTTGAAAAAAATGTGTATTCTGCTGCTGCTGGTTGGAGTATTCTATACAGGTCTGTTAGGTCTGTTGGATTATAGTGTCATTTGAGTCCTCTATATCTGTGTGGCTCTTTTGCCTGATTGCTGTATGATTCTTGAAAGTTGAGAATTGAATTGTCCAACTATCATTCTTTAACTGTCCACTTCTCCTTGTTCTGTTGTTCATTTATATTTTGGGGGCTCTTTTACTAGTTGCATATGTTTATAAAAACTTGTAACAAAGGGCGCCTGTATGGCTCCGTCGGTTAAGCACCTGACTTTGGCTCAGGTCATGATCTCACGGTCCGTGAGTTCGAGCCCCACAACAGACTCTGTGCTGACAGCTCAGAGCTTGGAGCCTGCTTCAGATTCTGTGTCTCCCCCTCTCTCTCTGCCCCTTCCCCGCTCATGTTCTGTCTTTCTCTCTCAAAAATAAACAAACATTAACAAAAAATGTAACAGAATAGATAAAACTTTATGAAAAACATCTTACTCTAAAATTAAAGCTAAACCATTGCCTCTATGAAGCATAAGAACAAGAAATAACAGCAGTTGGGGAAGAAATTGTGAGCAAACAGGATGAGACAAAACATAATCTGTCAGAGCTCAGGAAAGAGGCAGAAGAAAAAGAAATTCATCGCTGCAATGATACTGAAATCCAAGGGCCTCAGAAGCAGATAAGACCCTGAAGTACCCTCACAGAGGATACACATGAAGACAGCAGTCGGGACGAAGCTGAATTAAAGCTATTCAAGGGACTAGAGAGAACACTGTCGCTGTAGAGAATAGCCAGAAAGATGCATGATTTTCCTTGAACAAGAAAATCAAAATAAGGGAAGAGAATGTGCAAATATTTAAAAAGACAAGCAGGTCATAAGCTACTAAATTACAGACCTGTACGGTCCAATGTAGAAGCCGCTAGCCACGTGTGGCTATGTAAACTATAACCAAATAAAATGTAAAATTCAGTTCTCCAGTCACACAAGTGTTCGGTAGCCACGTGTGCCCACTAGCAGCCATACTGGACTACACAGATAGAGATCTATTACATCATCACTGAAAGTTCTATCGGACAGCGTGGTGACAGACCATTAACTTCTCATGAACACAGATGCCACATTTTTCGAGGAAATATTAGCAAATCAAACCCAGTGATATACAAAAAGGATGATATCTCTGACTAAGGCAGGTTATCTAGAAATACAAGGTTGCATTAATTAGAAATGTCAACTAATCAGGGGCTCCTGGGTGGCTCAGTCAGTTGAGCATCTGACTTTGGCTCAGGTCATGATCTTGTGGTCTGTGAGTTCAAGCCCTGCATCTAGCTCTGTGCTGACAGCTCGGACCCTGGAGCCTGCTTCAGATTCTTTGCCGCTCTCGCCCTCTGCCCCTCCCCCACTCACACTTTGTCTTTCTCTGAAAAATAAACCTTAAAAAACTTAAAAAAAAAAAGAAGTATCAACCAATCACCACAGAATAAAAGAGAAAAGGCATAAGATTAGTTCATTAGATGTGGAAGAAGCCCCTGAAAAAATTGAAAACCCATTAATGATTAAAAAAAAACCTTGCTGAATTCAGAGTTGAAGGGAATTTCTTCAATCTGGCAAAAGTCATCTACAAAAACGTTACAACTAACATCATAATTAATGGTGAAATAACAAATAACTTTCCCCAAAGATTAGGAAGAAAGTAAGGATGTCTGCTCTCACAATTACTATTCAATAGTACTCTGGAGATGCCAGCTAGAGTGTATGTCAGGAAAAATAAACAGAAAACATAAAGATTGAAAATAAGCAGGTAGGAGTGCCGGGCTGGCTCAGTCAATGGAGCACATCAGTCTTGATCTTAGGGTCATGAGTTTAAGCCCCATGTTGGGCAAACAAACAAACAAGAACCATGAGGAAGTAAAGTGGTCTTTAATTCACAAATGACATCATTGTATACATATAAAGTCCTAAGAAACATGTCAACCAAAAAACCCACTTGGATTAATAAATGAGGTTAGCAGATCACAAGTGAAAGGCCAATTCACACATACTACCAACAAAGAAATAACAAATAAAACGTTAGTGGGGCACCTTGGTGGCTCAGTCAGTTAGGCATCGACTCGGATTCAGCTCAGGTTTGTGGGTTCAAGCCCCATGTCAGGCTCTGTGCAGACAGTGTGGAGCCTGCTTGGGATTCTGTCTCCCTCTCTCTTTCTGACCTTCCCCCATTTGCTCTCTTTTTCTCTCTCTCAAAAATAAACAAACATTAAAAAAAAGAAAAAGTTAAAAACATGTTATAATAGCATCAAAAACATAAAATGCTTAAAAATAAATTTGCAAAATATTTGCAAGACTTTTCCATACTTGAAACTACAAAACATTTTTTCAGAGAATTTAAATACCTAAATAAATGGAGAGATGTACCATGCTCGTGGATTAGAGACTCATATATTATTTGGATGTTAATTCTCCCCAACTTGTTTTAGAGGCCAATAAGCACACGAAAACTTGCTCAGTATCATTGGTTATCCAGAGAAATGCAAATCAAAACTACACTGAAATATGCCTTCACATCCACAACAATGGCTCATATTACAAAGACTGATGACCCCAAATATTGTAAAAGATGTGGCACGATTAGAACTCTTATACATTGCTGGGGTGCATGGGTGGCTCAGTTGGTTCGGCGTCGGACTTCAGCTCAGGTCATGATCTCACCGTTCATGGGTTTGAGCCCTGTGTTGGGCTCTGTGCTGCCAACCCAGAGCCTGGAGCCTGTTTTTAGATTCTGTGTCTCCCTCTCTCCCTGCCCCTCCCCTGCTCCTGCTGTCTCTCTCTCTCTCTCTCGCTCAAAAATAAAATAGGGGCGCCTGGGTGGCTCAGTCGGTTGGGCCTCTGACTTCGGCTCAGGTCAGATCTCACGTTCGTGGGTTCGAGGCCCACGTCAGGCTCTGTGCTGACAGCTCAGAGCCTGGAGCCTGTTTCGGATTCTGTGTTTCCCCCTCTCTCTCTCTGCGCCTCCCCCATTCATGCTCTGTTTCTCTCTGTCTCAATAATAAATAAACCTTTTTAAAAAACAATTAAAAAAATAAAATAAAACATTAAAAAAAATTTTAAGAATTCTTATACATTGCTAATGAGAATGTGAAATGACACTATCACTTTGGAGAACAGTTTGGCATTTTCTTGTAAAATTAAACATGCAATGACCCTGTAACCCAACAATTCCACTCCTAGATGCTTACCCAAAAGAAATAAAAATATGCCCCAAAATACGTTTGTTCAAGAATATTCACAAGAGATTTACTCATAATTGACCCAAGCTGAAAACAAACCAAATGCCCACCAATAGGAAAATGAACAGACAGATTGTGGTATATTCATGCAGTGGAATATTACTCAGCAATGAAAACGACCGTCTTATACATGCAACAGCATGGAAGCATCTCAAAAACATTTAAGGGCACCTGGCTGGCTCATTGGTGGAATGTGCAACTCTTGGTCTTGAGGTTATCAGGTCGAGCCCCATGCTGGGCATAGAGATTACTTAAACAAAACCAGGGGTGCCTGGGTGGCTCAGTCATGTAAGCATCCAACTCTTGATTTCGCCAAGAAATCAGAAACAGGCTCCGGTGCACATGGATATTTGGTTTACACAAAGGTAGTAAATGAGAAGAGTGTGGGACAGTTATTTCACTTTCAGTAAAGCTTGCCCAGACGATGGGGTATCTACATGGAAAAAATAAAAACAACCCTTACGTCACCTACACACATATCAGTTCCCGGTGGATTTAGATCTGCATGTAAGAGGCGAATCAATACGGGGTGCCTGGGTGGCTCAGTCCGTTAAGCCTCCGACTTTGGCTCGGGTAATGATCTCATTCATAGTTCATGAGTTTGAGTCCCATGTCAGGGTCTGTGCTGACAGCTCAGAGCCTGGAGACTGCTTTGGATTCTGTGTCTCCCTCTGTCTCTGCCTCTCCCCTGCTCATACACACACACTCTCTCTCTCAAAAATAAACACTAAAAAAAGAAAAAGAAGGGGTGCCTGGGTGGCACAGTTGGTTGGGCGTCTGACTTCAGTTTGGGTCATGATCTCATGATCTGTGTGTCTGAGCCCCACGTCTGGCTCTGTGCTGACAGCTCGGAGCTTGGGGCCTGCTTAGGATTCTGTGTCTTCTTCTCTTTCCACCCCTCCCCCCCTCATGCTCTGTCTCTCTCTCTTTCAAAAATAAATAAAAAATCATTAAAAAGAAATTTAACGGGGCGCCTGGGTGGCTCAGTCGGTTAAGCCTCCGATTTCGGCTCAGGTCAGATCTCACATCATTCATGGGTTTGAGCCCCGCGTCAGGCTCTGTGCTGACAGCTAGCTCAGAGCCTGGAGCCTGCTTCCGGTTCTGTGTCTCCTTCTCTCTCTGCCCCTCCCCCTCTCATGCTCTGTCTGTCTCTGTATCGAAAATAAACAAAACATTAAAAAAAAAATTTAAAAAAAAGAAATTTAAAAGAAGCGACTCACTAAAGCTTCTAGAAGATGATAAAAGAAAATGTCTCCATGGCTTTGCAGTAGAGAAGGGTTTTTTAAACAGAACACAATCATAATGGAAAATATTGACAAAGTAGACTATTTTAAGAACTGTTAATCCGGTGACACCATCAAGAGAAGAAAAAGTCAAGCCACAGAGTAGAAGTAAATATTTGCAATATAATTAACCAAGAAAAGGTCTGTAACCAGAATATCCAAAGAAACTCTGTAAATCAATAATACAGACACCATAATAGAAACACAGGAAAGAGGGGTGCATGGGTGGCTCAGTCATTTGAGCGTCTGACTTTGGCTCAGGTCATGATCTCACAATTTCTGAGTTCGAGCCCATATCTGCCTTTGCACCCCCACATCTGGCTCTGCACTGACAGCATGGAGCCTGCTTTGGATTCTCTGTCTCCCTCTCTCTCTGCCCCTCCCGTGCTCATGTGCGCGTGCATTCTCTCTCTCTCTCAAAAAGAAATAAACATTTTTAAAAGTCTGGCTTATTTCATTAGCCATGTTTCTGCGTTTCATAAATGTTGTGAAAAACAATGTTATTCATTTCCATGGCTCTGTGATATTCCATTATATGAACACACCACAATGCATTCATCTTTTCTACTGTTGGTAAACATCTGGAGTTTCTAGTTTTCTTTTACCGTTACAGATGACGCTATTATGGAAATTCTCACACTTGTTTCTTTTTACATATATACAAATTTAAATTTTTTTAAATTATTATTTATTTTTGAGACAAAGATACAGAGCATGAGCAGGGAAGGGGCAGAGAGGGAGAGAGAGACACAGAATCCGAAGCAGGCTCCAGGTTCCGAGCGGTCAGCACAGAGCCCAACACGGAGTTCAAACCCCTGAACTGTGAGATCATGACCTGAGCCAAAGTCGGACGCTCAACCAACTGAGCCACCCAAGTGTGCTACAAATAAGCCAGATTTTTAAGAAAACATTTTATTATTCCACATATAAAGTTCAGTACATATAAAGTTCACAAATGACAAACCCAAACAGCAGTGTTTAGGGGGTACGTCCTTGAATGGTAAATCCATGAATGTGAAGTGTGGGTAGTAATAGGCAGAAGGAGGGAGCCCGAGGAGGGCTTCTGGGGGCGCCGACAGTGTTCTTGCCCCAAACAGTGCTTATAAGGACGTTTGCTTTATGGCCTCACTGAGCTTTACATTTTTTTTTCATTCACTTTGCAGCGTGTTATATTTCACAATTGAAACATGGCATGTGTGTGTTTCAGTAATTTCTGCACCCACCTGGAGAGCAAACCCACGACCCCAGGATCAGAGGCGCATGCCCTACTGACTGAGCTAGCCAGGCACCGCCACACTGAAACAAGTTTAAAAGAAGATACAGTTCACAAACACTTTGCCTGATGTAAAAGTCTCCTTCCTACATGTTGGAAGGGAACTCTGCATCCTGAAAAAATATGATCAAATTGGACAAAACTGAGTCATATCCTAGAAAAGTATTTGAATTTCAAATACAAAGATAGACTCCCTTACACAGCCAAGCAAACAGATAAGGGAATTTACAGGGGGGTAGAAATCAAGCTGGCCTCATTCTTTCCCACAACAGCATTCAGTTTTAGAAGGAGATGAAACAGGGGTGCCTGGGTGGCTCAGTTGGTTAAGCATCCAACTTAGGCTCAGGTCATGATCTCACAGTTCGTGGGTTCGAGCCCTGCATCGGGCTCTGTGCCAACAGCTCAGAGCCCTGGAGCCTGCTTCAGATTGTGTCTCCCTTTCTCTCTGCCCCTCCCCTGCTTACGCTCTTTCTCTCTTTCAAAAATAAATAAACACTAAAAGATGTATTTAAAAAAAGTAGAAGGTGATGAAATGACAGCTACAAAATTACCATTTGGGATGACAGCATTAAGATTTGCTGTCAAGTAATCCAGTGGTGGAAGAGAGGAAGGGGGAAGGGGGGAAGGGGGGAAGGGGGAATGGATACGGATGAAACAAGGCTGCTCTCTGTAGCGGGCTGGTAGGCCCCAGGGAGTTCAGTGTTCTCTTGGTTCTACTTGTAGGTACGTGTGAAATTTCCCATGGAGGAGCGAAAAGAGGGAGAGTGGGGAGGGAAATAGGGGGAAGATCCTGAGAACCTTCCCCAATTCGCAGCAAAGAGCTCCAGACTCCCAGGGCACTGCCCAGCACTGCCCCCTGAAGGAGACCAAGTCACTTGCCAACATGAACTTCATAGATCCACACGCTATGCCACTCTTGCCCAGTCTTGTTTGTTTGTTTGTTTGTTTAGAAAGAGAATGCGAGCAGGAGAGAGGGACAGAGGGGGACAGAGAGAGAAAGAGAGATAATGGCAAGCAGGCTCACACTCAGAACGGAGCCTGATGAGCAACTCGATCCTATGACCCCGGGATCATGACCTGAGCCAAAATCAAGAGTCTGATGCTCAACTGACCGAGCCACCCAGGCATCCCTTGCCCGGTCTTTTGGAGGCCAAACCCACCCAAAGGACTGCTGTATCAGGAGGGCACGGTCCGCGCAGGCTCATGCATCTGTCCCTCTTGGATTCTCCAAGCCTTGTGCTTCTCACTCCCAGGAAACCACGTGAACGAGGTGGGGCCACTTCCCTTTCTCCACCCCATCGAAGACCACAGCAGTCCCTCTTGAAATACATCAAACGTTGCATAGCATGCCTTCTGGCACAGCCCGACAGCCCTTGAGGCGCTCTGATCCCCACCCCACCCCCTGAATCCTTCCTCAGCCGCATGGGGCAGGGTGGGGGGGGGGGGAATATAGATGGGGCGGGCTGCGTGGGAATAATGTTCCCCAGTAATTCCTTTTCCTCCCTTCAATCAAATGCAGACAAGAAGACTTCTTGCTACAGGAGTGCCTTGATAACTGTTGAGTGCCCATGGGATCCCCATGCTAAAAGTAAGGGTGAGTCACCAGCTGCTGAACGACGCATATCCACCAGCTCTTACTGCCCCCTAGTGGTCATTTGCTTCCCATAGCTGTTTTTGCCACACAGATTTCCCACTGACCCCACTCTATTCATAGGTGACAAATTGACCCTCTGCAAATCCCTTTATATATATATATATTTTTTTTGAGAGAGAGAGAGAGAGAGAGAGAGAGGATGAGCGGAAGAGGCACAGAGAGAAAGGAGCACAGAGGATCCGAAGCAGGCTCCACACTGACAGCAGAGGCTGATGATGCAGGGCTCAAACCCACAAATCACAAGATCATGACCTGAGCCCAAGTCCGACCCTCAACCATCGGAGCCCCCCAGGCGCCCCAGGCCCCTGCAAACCTTACCTTGGGCCATCGGGTACTGACCGGCAGGCATTTGGCTCATTGGTGAGAAAACTTCCTCCCAAAGCAAGTTTGAACGTAACCATCTTCCAGACACTTCCTTTGCTCTTGGAAAACTTGGCCGGTTGGACTTTTGCAAAATAAGTTGGGGACAAAGAAACCTCACGAGGCAGCTACTGGAGAAAGGGATCCGAAAAATGCTTTTATTCTACAAAAACACCCCAGGGGACACTGCTTGCACCACAAGGGGCGTGACTGGATCTAACTCCCAAGCATGTGTTTCGGAGCCCTGGTCACTCAGTGACTCGGCTGTGGTCACAGCAAAGCAGCATCTGGAGGCACAGACAGTGCTAACTGGAGGCGGATAGGACTTGCCCCATTGTGGGGCAGGCCACCTAACCATCCTACTTGACCGAAGCCTCCAGCGGGGTATAGAGAGTGAGGTTTTAGACCCCGGGGGCAGGAGGATACAGGCAAATGAGCTGATGAAACCTGTTTGTGACCCACCCGCTGCCTTCTGTCCTGTGGGGGCCGCTGCTCAGACCACCAGAGAGCAGGACTGTCCCCAGCTGCTCCAGATTCACACCTGAGCAGACGGCGCCAGACCCACACGGATCTTTCCAACCTACTCCTCAAAGTCCTCATCTAGAAACCTATTCGTCTGCCGCCTCCTCGCTGTGTGTGTGTGTGTGTGTGTGTGTGTGTGTGTGATTGCAAGGCAGGTGCCTGACTTAAGCATTTGATTGCCAAGGCACTCCAAAGGCTGCTATCTTGAATAGACCTATTGCCAGCCACTCACTGGATCCTGAGCCAGACTGTACCCCCTGTTCCTTTGTTTTGGAGACCTTTGATTGGGCCACTTGTTTTTTTCTTCCTGAGCTATAATCCCCCTTCTTAGGTTTTACACTCACCACTGCAGAGCGAACCCAAGAAATCAAGGCTCCTGCCCTCCACCCCAATCAAAGCACAACCCCAGACTCTTGCCCTACCTGTAACCTTGCTGTGTGGTCCCAGGTACGCCGTGTGCTCTCCGGGGCTTGTGATGAACCTTGTTTTCTGTTTTCAAAATGGCCTGGGGTTTGCTGAGGTCGTGTCTTGCAATCCTATCAGGAATCCCAAGGGCTGGTCCTGCCACAACCCTCGTGATGGACAGGCAGGACCAGCACAAAAAGACAACAGCTTTGCCCAAAGGTGCCTTCTCTCTGGCTTGTGATAGTCACAGGTGAGCAGCGTGCCTGTGACTCGGTGGAAAGCTTGCCTTTCTGACTGGTGCAGCCACAACTATCACTGGGAGGGAGGCCGGTGCAATTCGGACGCTCAGGCCGGGCAGCTAAAGGGCCCCGGATTCAATAACCACATGTCCTTGGGAATCTGGCCACCTTCGCAGTCTCTTTGCTCACCTCTAAAAGAGGGAGAACACCAGCGCTCGCCCCAAGGAGTGGGGGATATGCATGGCGGATGGCTGAGATAATGTCCACAGCACTGCTTAGATATGCGAAGTGAATGGGGTCAAGTGCATCTCACTGGCGTGGGGTGTCAAGACCTTAGCTCAGCATCTCAGTCTCCTCTGGTCCATGGGGCACCTGGGTGGCTCAGTCGGCTAAGCATCCATCTTTGGCTCAGGTCAAGATCGCACAGTCCATGAGTTCGAGCCCTGCATTGGGCTCAGCGCTGACAGCTCAGAGCTTGGAGCCTGCTTCGGATTCTGTGTCTCCCTCTGTCTCTGCTCCTCTCCCACTCACGCTCTCCCTCTTGAAAATAAATAATAAACATTAATTTAAAAATTTTTTTAATCTCCTCTGGTCCAAAACTGCCTCTTCCCAGTCCCTTTCCATGTACAACTTTTGAATCAGGGATGGTTTGACAGTGTCTTGAATGACAATCTCTTTCAAATGAACTTCCTGCCCCTTGGATGGATGTGAAACACATGCTTGGGAGTTAGATCCTTGCGTGCCTCTCCAAAATGACACCTGGTACATGTGGGAGGGACAGGGAGAAGGGCCAGGAGTGCAGCGCAGGTCTATGCGGACCCCTGCAGTCTGGTTTGGCCTGGCCGTGGACATGTGATGGCTAGGGTGTGACTGGTCCCATCTGACTTTTGCACCACTGCTGACATCTCCGGGTCCAGCCATTTGCCTGTGACCATAAAGACCGTGCATCTTGCAGCCCATCTGTCCCCATCCTAGACCTGTGCCGGCCCCCTGGTCCCCTCAGCCCCTTCCTGCTCTCCCCTGGAGGCAGGTGGGAACTTCTGGGTCCCTGTATGCCTCCCCCAGGCCCCTGGGAGCCAGGAACCCTGTCTCAGGCTCATCTACCAGCTGCTTCCTTCTGCCCTGGTTTTAGGGAATAATGTTAGCTCCTGCCCTCACCCCCATTTCTATGTTGAAATCCTAACTTCCGATGTGATGAAATTAGGAGGTGGGACCTTTGGCGGGTACTCAGGTCCTGCAGGTGGAGCGCCCACGCATGGCATCCATGCACCCTTATAAAAGAGACCCCAGAGAGCCCCCCTGCCCTGCCACGTGAGGACGCAGCAAGAGGACCGCCGTCTGCAGCCTGGAGGAGGGCCCAAACATGCTGACACCCTAATCTTAGACTTCCAGCCCCCGGAACTGTGAGAAATAAATTCCTGTTGTTCACAAACCACCCAGTCTGTGGTTTTCCGTCACAGCTGCCTGAACAGACTCAGACTCCTGCCCCTGCTCCCCTGATTCTCTCTGGATGTAGCCATCAGGCCTCCCCCATCATGGCTTCCCCCTGAAAAGGACGCAAACGGAATATGCGCTCTGCCCCTCTCATCCTTCCCTCGTTCTGCGGGGGCAGGAGGGAGGGACTTCTGCTCAGGGCCTTAGTGGGATCGCTCTACGCTGGAAGAAGCTTTATGATCTGGCCCACAGCTCTCCAAACTGAGGCTGTTCAGGGAGCCTGGCTGGCTCAGTCGGTAGAGCAGTCTTCATCTCAGGGTCATGAGTTCGAGCCCCACACTGGGTAGAGACATTACTTTAAAAATAAAAAAATAATAGGGGTGCCTGGGTGGCTCAGTCGGTTGAGCAGCAGATTTTGGCTCAGGTCATGATCTCGCAGTTTGTGGGTTCGAGCCCCGCGTCGGGCTCAGTGTTGTCCGCTCAGAGCCTGGAGCCTCCCTCGGATTCTGTGTCTCCCTTTCTCTCTGCCCCTCCCCTGCTCAAGCTCTGTCTTTCTTTCTCAGAAATAAACATTAAAAAAATAATTTAAAAAATTTAATAGGAGCACCTGGGTGGGTCAGTTGGTTAGGCATCCGACTTTGGCTCAGGTCATGATCTCAGGGTTCATGAGTTCGAGCCCCACATCTCGCTCTGTGCTGACAGTGGGGAGCCCTCCTTGGATCTTCTGTCTCCCACTCTCTGTCCCTCCCCCTCTCATTCTCTCTCTTTCAAAAATAAAAAAAAGGAAATTATTTTAAAAAGATTTAAAACATAATTTAAAAATAATAAAATAAGAATAAAATAAAAATTAAAAAGCAAACAGGGGTACCTGGTGGCTCAGTCGGAAAAGCATGTGACTCTTAATCTTGGGTCATGAGTTCAAGCCCCACATTGGGTGTAGAGATTACTAAGAAATAAATAAAATGTAAGAAACAAACAAAAAATAGCTAAATAAACTTTAATAAACACACAGAAAAAAGGCCCAAAAAAAGGCTGTTTATCATGTATTTCCAGCCCTCTGCCTTCTAGCATGTGGTAGGATTCTACTTCCTGTCCCTGTTGTTGAGTAGGCCATGTGACTATTCTTTTTTTTTTTTATGTTTTATTTATTTTTGAGAGAGAGAGAGAGAGAGAGAGCATGAGAGGGGGAGGGGCAGAGAGAGAAGGAGACACAGAACTGGAAGCAGGCTCCAGGCTCTGAGCTAGCTGTCAGTACAGAGTCTGATGCAGGGCTCGAACCCACGAACGTGAGATCTGACCTGAGCCGAAGTCGGAGGCTTAACCGACTGAGCCACCCAGGCGCCCCCCATGTGACTATTCTTGATGGGAGCAAGAGCAAAACATGTCATTTCCTATCGCAACTCAGAGCCCCCCACCAACCCAGAGCTGATGTTTAGCGTGAGGGAGAGACTGCTGTGGTCCCAAGACAGGATCATCATACCTTGACGGTCCTGACTGATCCACTACTATAGCCTCTAAGAGAAGTTTTTAAAACCTGTGTGTGCCCCGTTGCACATTTTTAAGATGACATCTACAGTAGCCACTGAATGTTTAAGTTATTGCAAGGGACAGGTGACAGGGTGGCTCAGTCAGTTAAGCGTCTGACTTTGGGTCAGGTCATGATTTCACAGTTTGTGAGTTCGAGCCCTCCATCAGACTCTGAGCCCTCAGTGCAGAGCCTGCTTCTGTCTTCCTCTCTCTCTACCCCTCCCTCATTTGCGTGTACATGCTCTCTCTCTCAAAAATGAATAATAATAAGAAAAATTTTTTTTAATTCTCACAGTGCGCCTGCGGGGCTTGGTTGGTTGGGCATTTGACTTCAGCTCAGGTCATGATCTCTTGGCTCGTGAGTTCGAGCCCCGCATCAGACTCTGTGCTGACAGGTCAGAGCCTGCTTCGGATTCTGTGTCTCCCTCTCTTGCCTGTGCTCCCTCCCTCTCTTTCTCTCTCTCAAAAATAAATAAAACATTAAAAAAAATTTAAAAATTCTTGTGAGAGAGGGATGGAATTTCTCACTATTGTAAATACCAATATTTGACATAAAAAACTATCGTGTATGCCTTTTTTTTCTAAGTAGACTTCACACCCAGCATGGAGCCCAATGCGAGCTTGAACTCATGACCCTGAGGTCAAGACCTGAGTGAGATCAAGAGTCAGATGCTCAACTGACTGAGCCACCCAGGCGCCCCTGTTATGTAAGCCTTCTAGATGTATCCAGTGGAGGGGTGCCTGGGTGGCTCAGTCAGTTAAGCATCCGACTTCAGCTCAGGTCATGATCTCACAGTTCATGGGTTCGAGCCCTGCATCGGGTTCTGTGCTGACATCTCAGAGCCTGGAGCCTGTTTTAGATTCTGTGTCTCCCTCTCTCTCTGCCCCTCTCCCACTCGTGCTCTGTCTCTCTCTGTCTCAAAAATAAACTATTAAAAAAAAACTTTAAAAATAAATAAATGTAGCCAGTGGAATCGAAACATCAAAACACTGTCTTACCCATTATCTTCAGGTTTTTAAATCCAGAGCAAACTCTTCTTCAACATTTGGAAATTTTACGTTTTCTCCTTTTTCTCCTTAAAGTCATGTTTCCATTCCACATCCTCTGTTTATCTTTGCCATAAGGGGATATATTTTTAGGCTTTAAAGTCTTTTATCGACCACTGTCTCATACTTGGCTAGAACCACAAAAGTATATAAACTGAAAATTTGAAGTTTACTTTACTCCCTATCGATCGTAAATCCTAAGCGGTAAACGTGTCTCCTGAATTGAATTAGCAATACAATGAGGACACAAACAGAATGAGGACACAACTGACCAAAAGAACAGAAATACAGATTTTGCTGAATAATTCTTAAACATAAAAAGCATCTTTTACTGAGGCATATACTGCTGAAAACTAGTTGATCTGGTGCTAGCCGTCGTTTTTTATATAAAAGAAACAGAATATATGAAACATTTTATAAGATGAAGACTGTAATTAGAATAGTTTATGTGATTTGATACAAGTTAGACTCCATTCTTGAATAACACAAAGAATCTGAAAGAACTATGGAAATACTGGGGTGCCTGGCTGGCTCAGTTGGAAGAGCGTGAGATCTTCATCTTGGGGTCATGAGTTCGAACCCCACATTCAGTGTAGAGATAAAGAAATAAATAAACTTAAAAAAAAAGAAATATGGAAATATCACCTGTCAGTTGCAGCCAATGTGTCCTGAAAAGGTTTGTATTCTGCCCCCCTCTGGCTATGGGTGATTCTTTTTAAGTTTTTATTTATTTATTTTGAGAGAGGGACACAGAGAGAGCAAGCAGGGGAGGGGCAGAGAGAGAGAGAAGGAGAGAGAGAATCCTAAGCAGGCTCCACACTGTCACTGCAAAGCCCTCATGCAGGACTCGAACTCACAAACCTTGAGACCATAACCTGAGCTGAAACCAAGAGTTGGACGCTGAACGAACTGAGCCACCCAGGCGCCCTGAGAGTAGACCCTTGATTTCAGCTCCAGCCATGATCTCATAGCCGTGGGAAGCCCCGCACCAGGTCCCGAGCTGGCAGTGCAGAGCCTGCTTGGGATTCTCTCGATCTGCCCCTCCCCAATTCTCTCTCTCTCAAAAATAAGGAATTAAACTTAAAAAAAAAAAAAAGCCTTAAAAAATAATAAAATAAAATTTTTTAAAATTCAAAGGGGAAAAAGGAGAGGTTGAAAAAGTAAAGCATTTAACTAAAAATTATCATTATTCCTTAAACTCTACAGTCCCATATATCTGCCTTCAGAATTTCCCAATATGGGGCACCTGGGGGGCTCAGTCCTTTAAGCGTCCAACTCTTGATTTCGGCTCAGGTCCTTATCTCATGGTTCATGGGTTCGAGCCCAATGTCAGTCCTCTCTATCAGTGTGCAGAGCCTGCTTAGGATTCTCTCTCTGTCTCTCTGTCTCTGTCTTTCTCTCTCTCTCTCTCTGCTCCTCCCACCACCCCCTCTCAAAATCAATAACTAACTAAATAAAAACGAACTTCCCAATATGGCTCGAATTCCTTACTTTAAGAGAAGCACACGTAAGAGAGGCAACCGTGAGCTCCAAAGGCGGACTAACCCCAGGGAGAGCTGGAGTGCGTGTCGACAGTTACTGTCACCTCAGACGCTGTTACAGGCAGATCACCTTGAGGGAAGACGTAGAGAAGCTGAGATCCTGGAAACAGATTCCCTTAAAATGACTGTGTAACTGAGACATAATCTAGTTCCATAAAGCCTGACGTAATTGGAATATTTTCTAGCAATTCCTAAAATTTCAAGATACAATGGCTAACCCTTATGGGTAAATCTTTTACAAAATTTTTTTTCAGGGGCACCCGGATGGCTTAGTCGCTTAAGCGTCGACTCTTCAGTTCTGCTTGGGTCATGATCTCAAGGTTCTTGAGTTCGGGCCCCATGTGGGGCTCTGTGCTGACAGTGTAGAGCCTGCTTGGGATTCTCTCTCTCGCTCCCTCCCGCTCTGTCCCTGCCCTACTCGCTCTCATGCTCTGTCTCCAAATAAATAAACATAAAAAAATAAGAAATGTAAAAAAATATTTAAAAAAAAGTAAAACTTAATCAGTTATTTTAAAAAAAGATTCTTTTTCAGACCCTGTGTACTGGTCAATAAAATAGTGAAACCCATTTTCTGGTTTTCCCAGCCCTGTACACCCCAGACGTTTGTGTGTCCTCACTTTGAAGACACCTGAGCTTGTCTTCCAGGCCTGGGAACTAAAGAAGTTTACAAAATCCTTCTTGTTTCAACCCTGCTGGCTCTCAGATCTCAGTTGGAGGGATAGCTTTCCATTCCAGCAGCAAGACCAAGGCAAACAATGTCTTTGGCAGGGAGGTCACGTTCAAGGGAAGGCAAGAGTGAAAAAACTTTTTTTTACATTTATTTATTATTGTGAGACAGAGACAGAGCTTGAACGGGGGAGGGGCAGAAAGAGAAGGAGACACAGAATCCAAAGCAGGCTCCAGGCTCTGAGCAAGCTGTCAGCACAGAGCCTGACCTGAGCCAAAGTCTGTCGCTCAACCGACTCAGCCACCCAGGCGCCCGGGCAAGAGTTAAAAAAAATAGCAGTGACACAATTCAAAACTCTTGTCCGTACTACACCTGTAAGACCTTAGCACAGAGACCAGCAAGTAGTAAGCAGTCAGTACAGGAGAGAGCTGGGGCACCTGGGGTGCTCAGATGGTTAAGCGACCGACCGGCTCAGGTCATGATCTCACAGCTCGTGAGTTCGAGCCCCACATTGGACTCTGTGTTGACAGCTCAGAGCCTGGAGCTGCTTTGGATTCTGTGTCTCCCTCTCAATCTGCCCCTCCCTTGCTCGTGCTCTCTCCCTCTCTCTCAAAAATAAACATTAAAATAATTTTAAGAAAATAAAGGAGAGAACCAAGCAGATGCATTTCTCATGCACGCCCCTCAGTCTGTCACAGTTCTGAGCCTCAAATGTCATTCACTGTGGGTGTTTAGCAGCGGGGTGCACAGTTGCTGCTGCTGAACGAGATAAGGCTCCGAATTAGGGCCTTCGGCGTCCAGATTGAACTGTGCACCTACTGATCACCAGCCCCCGAGTCACTGCTGTCCACCTGTGCAAGGGCATCGCTGTGGCACACGGAGATGGAGATGGGGAGTCCGTAGGAGGTGGCTGGAGGCTGCTAGTCCACCCAGGTGGTCGCTCGAGTCCCCGTTCCCTGACTGCGAGCTGATCTGGTGGAGAAAAGGCAGAAAAAGGCTCAGAGCCCAGGAAGCCCCCCTTCTGCCTGCCCTGACCAGAAGTCCTGGAGCGCCTGCCCCTCCTTGCTACCGGCAGCCAGCAGGGGAATGAACACAAGTGCTGGAGTCCGGCACACCCGGACAGCCACACGGCCCTGCCTGGCCCACCGCTGACTCTTCGCCTCGGAGGTCTGCCCACGCACCTGCTGATGAGGGGTGGCTGGTCTGATCATCACAGCCATCAACCACGACAGTCAAGGAGGAGCTGCCGCCGTGTTCATCCTAGCCGCTCCAGACTGTCACCCCCACGCTCTGTCCCCTTGATTTTATTACCCAGCCCACGTTGGGAAAGCCTCTTCCCATATCGGGTTTCATCCTCACCTTTTCGAGATCTCCCCGGTTAAGACCTCGGTTTGGGCCGTATTAACCTCGTTCCGTCCGACTTCAGAAACTCTTGTCCTTTCCACTGGTCCGTAACTGAGTCATGGGAAAGGCAGACTCTGTGAATTCAGATGATCTCCCGCAACGAAACCGAGGCGAATGAGGAGGGTCCCACCAAGTTTTGGTGTTGGAAAAATTGTAATGAACATCCAAGAGCTGCTGGAGGAAGGCGGGTTCGTGGCGAACAGTGTCCTGCAGGGGGCGCTGTTCACCCAGTGACCCATCACGCTTAGAGGCGGCGGGGGTGGGAGTCTGGGTTCGCAGCCCGCCTGAATCCCAAGTGCTGACAGGTCATTTGCTAAGTGTCTAATTATTAAAATGTTTGCTTTGCTCGAAGCAGTCCCAGAGAGCTCAAGTAAATAACCCTCTTCTTTAAAACTGCAAGAAAGTACATGTATCCTGCAGCACACACACAATTATTTTAGAAATCCGCCACCCAAACACGCCTACAACAAGCCTTAGCAAAGGTCAGGGTTTGAGAGCAGTTCTTTTTGTCCTAAAATACTCCGTTAATGGGTACCGGCATCCAGATTGCTTCAGTGTGTGCAGGAATGTTATTGATTTGATATATAATTGCGTTTATTTTTCCTATTCGTGTTTCAGTTCAGGTTTGCTTTTTTCCTCTTTTCTGGTTTAACTTTACTTTTTTGGGTATGTAAAACATTTCCATGATTCAAAGGCAAAACTATCCGAAAAAGGGGAAACTCAAGAGAACTGTGTTCCTCCGATTCTAGATCCCAGTTCCAACATGCGGGTGTTTTCCCACCACCAAGTATTTCTCCAGGACCTGCTGGGTGTCCTACAATTCAATTCTGACACTGTCTACATGGAGAGACCATCAGACGCCACAGGTTAACGGCTTAGCCCTACAAGACTGCCCCCCTCCACCCGCACCCCTCTCCTTCAGATGCCAATTGCAAATCCAGGTTTTAACAACTGACTACCTATAGATGTGAGGTTGCAATGACCTCCTCCCTGGGTTTTATTAATTCCCCAGAGCAGCTCCCAGAACTCAGAAACACTCGGCTTACTGGATGACCAGTTTATTATAAAGGCTGTAACTGAGGAACAGCCAGATGGAGGAGATGCATGGGGCAAGGTACAGGAACATCGCGTCCGTGTCCTCTCCAGGAGCACCACTCTCCCCAAGTTTCCAACCTGGAAGCTCTCAGAACCCCATGCTTTTGGGGTTTTACGGAGACTTCACTGCACAGGCACGACAGATTAAGTCACTGGCCACAGGTGAGATCAGTTCAACCCCCAGCCCCTCTCCCCGCCCCTCAGTTCAGGGGGTGAGACTGAAATCTCCAACCCTCTAATCACTTGGTTTGTTCTCCAGGCAGCCAGGTCCCAAAGTCGTCTCATTAACATAACAAAAGACACCTTTGCTCTCTCACCATTTTTGGAAATTCCAAGGGTTTTAGGAGCTTGGGGCCAGAAACTGGGACAAAGACCAAGTATGTATTTGTTGTTATAAATCATAGTATCACAGGGGCACCTGGGTGGCTCACTTGGTTGAGCGGCCAATCTTGATTTCCACTCAGGTCATGATCTCACAGCGGGCAGCCAGGAGTTGGGAATCTCCTTCTCTCTCTGCCCTTCCCCTGCTCATTCTCTCTGTCTCTCTCTCTCTCATAAACTTAAAAAAAAAAAAAAAGAATAAATCACAACATCACAGTTCCCTTTCCCATCCTAGAAGTTCATTTAGAGAAGCCTCCTCCAGGAAGCCCTCCACACCCACTCCTCTAGCCTCTACCCTGTCTCTCTTGGATTGAGGGCTCAGCAGTCTGGGTTTCTGCCAGGGCGTGAGGTGGCCCAGACCTGGCAGGGTCCCTAAATGCCATCCAACAAGACTTTCCCTCTTGCAGATGGCCCAAATGGCCATCAACTGATGAATGGATAAAGAGGTGGTGTCTATATATACAAGAGAGTATTACCCGGTGATGAAAAAGAATGAAATCTTGTCATTTGAAACAAAGTGGACGGAACTGGAGGGTATTATGTTAATCAAAATAAGTCAGTCACAGAAAGATATGCTATGATTTCACTCAAATATGGAATTTGAGAAACGTAACAGAAGACATGGGGGAAGGGAAGCAAAAAATAGATGAAAACCGAGAGGGAGGCAAACCATAAAAGACTCAAATACAGAGGACGAAATGAGGGTCGGTTGGGCGGTTGGGTTAAATGGTGCCAGGGCATTAAGGAGGGCACTTTTCAGGATGAGCACTGGGTGTCATATGTAAGAGATGAATTACTGGGTTCTACTCCTAAAATGAAGACTACCCTGTATGTTAACTAATCTGAGAATAAAACCCAAATAAAAGTAAACTAAAATAAAATAATAAAACAAAAAAAGCAAAATAAAATACAACTATAAATAAATAAAACTATAAGATAAAATAAATTATAAAATGAAGTGAAATAAAATTATAAATAATAAAATAAAATAATAAATAAAATAAAATAAAATGACTGTCCCTCTTGCTAATGAAAATCAGTAAGTCGGACTTCCCGCCACCTGGGCG
>PISW01013545.1:0-25764 GCA_004023785.1 Mungos mungo
CCCCCCCCCCCCCCCCCCCCCCCCCCCCCCCCCGCCCCACAGACAGCCCTCGGGCAGGAGAGGAGGCTTCGAGAGCCTGTACAGGAAGCGTGGGGCAGGGGGCTGAGAAGGGCTCGCTTTGGAGAAGTGAGGGGCAGCAGAGGCTGGAGGGAGCTGGTTTGGCCCCCCCCCAACTGTTCCTCCTGGCAGGGGGCTCTTGTCCCCAGGAGCCTACGCTGGCCACAGCTCCGGCTCCAGTGAACGTGCCGTCTGGGCACCGGCACGGGTGGGGACTCAGGTGTTGGGCGTGGAAGGCCTGGGCGCCGGTGACTCAGGTCCCATCCCAAGCCGGCACAGGACAAGCACAGACAGCTGGAAGGTCCTGTCTCAACTGCCGAACTTCCCTTTAGGGCGACTTCTTCCTGCCCCGGTGCCCACCTGTGTTCTAGCCCCCCCCCCCAATCAGGGCTTCTCAGGACGGCACTGGGGCCGCTTGCATCAGAATGGGGGCGCGCCTGGGGGGGCCACGTTTTGGCCCCCGCCCTGGGTGTACTGAAGAGAAGGACTGGGAGTGAGGCCTGGGAACCGCTGCGCAGCCAGACGGCTTGTGAGGGGCCCGGCCTGAGGCCTCGGGGGCGGGGTCGTGCGTGCGGAGCCGGAGCGGGGCCTCCTCGGGCCAGAAGCTCTCCCGCTTCGCCTCTGCCCTTGTTTATTCATCGCTGCAGACGCCGAGTCCGCGTGGGGCCGGCGACCCAGACTCCACCCAAAAGGAACTTGAAAATGGCCAAATGTAAATCCCAGAGAGAGACCGAGAAAACCCAGCTGCCTAACGGGCTCATGTATCAGCTTTCCAAAGACAGACTGTGGGGTGGGGGAGGGTGCAGAGAGGAGGCTCCTTGGAGCGACAGGGGACCCTAGGCCACAGGTGCAGGTGGCAAACCAACTCTCCCCTCACAGGAGCAGCCCGGCAGGCAGGGGGCGCTCCCTGCTGTAAATATGTCCCCTTTCCCTCTCCCCTCCTTCCCCTGTCCTGCTGTCAGCCACCCCCAGCAGGACCCTTACCCAGCAGCCAGGTGTGGCTATTTACACTATTACATCACTTACACTGAGGGGCACCCGGGGGGCTCAGTAGGTTGAGCATTCGACTTTGGCTCAGGCCATGATCTCACGGTTTGTGGGTTCGAGGCCCTCATCGGGCTCCGTGCTGACAGCTCAGACCCGGAGCCTGCTTAGGATTCTGTCTCCCTCTTTTGCAGCCCCTCCCCCACTCCCCAGTCTCACTCTTTCTCTCTCTCACAAATAAGTAAACGTAACTAATTAATTATAGTGAAGTCATATTAAAAATGCGGTTCCTTGGGGCGCCTGGGGGGCTCCGTCAGTTGAGTGTCCAACTCTTGTTTTGTTTTGGGCAACTCTTGATTTTGGCAAAGGTCATGATTCCAGGGTCCTAGGATCAAGCCTCACTCTCCCTCCCTCCCTTCCTTTCTCTAAACAACAACAACACACACACACACACAGTGTAGTTTCTCTGGTGGACCAGCCGTGTCGCAGGTGCCCGTGGAACCTGTGAGTGGTGGCTGATGCCTTGGACACAGAGCGTCCCCGTCACTGCAGGAGGTTCTGTGGGACGTGCTGCTGCCGGAGCGCACGGAACAGTGTCTTCCAGACGTTTCTGCATCTTCCTTTACCCCTCTCCGGACTCCCTCTTCTCCCCCTGCACGCATCCCGTCTGCAGGGGGTGGCGCCGGCTGGGGGCGGGTCTCTGCCCAGGCCTGCGGTGGGAGAAGCCGTGCTTGGTGGGGGTGAGTTTGCCTCTTGGAGACTCACTGTCCTCATCTAGAAAATAGGAGCTGTCACACCCGGAACTGGTGGCCGCGCAGAGTGTGGAAGAGTCGCAGGGCCGAGCGGATGCTGGAGAGTGTCTGGCTAATAATAACGCACACATCTGAAAACAGTGTTTTTAAAGCTTTTAAAAAATGTCTATTTATTTTGAGAGCCGGGGGCGGGGGAGCAGAGGGAAAGCAAGAGAGAATCCCAAGCAGGCTCTGCACGGTCAGCACAGGGCCCGATCTCAGGAACTGTGAGATCACGACCTGAGCCGAAACCAAGGGTCGGATGCTCAACCGACTAAGCCCCCACGCTCTGCTTGGAACTAGCATTTTTAGCTCCTTATGGGTCCCAGAAGCTGCTCTCACAATTGTTGGTGCAAAAATGAGCAAAACGGACAAAACTCCCTGGCCCACCAGCGCTGCAATCTGAGAGGCATGGGCTTAATACGTGATGTGATGCTTCCTGGCGCCGAGGAGGAGGAGTGGGGGGGTGGGACTGTGTGTGGACATTGACCTCTCTTCCTGAGGGCCGGCCAGGGCCCTTCTCCCGGCGATGGTGGTATTTGAATGACGGCCTGAAGACAAAACGAAACCATTCAGGGATTCCTTAGACCCCGTTTTGGGAAAGTCCAGCCTCTTCAGCACTGTGATGCTCTCAGATCCTGAGGGCCTCTTAGGTTCTGGAGCAGAGGGCTCCCTGGGGACACCAGCTGGACTGGGAAGTGCTAAATGTCGCGTCAGTAACAGCCATCACGGTAGGAGTCTGCAGAGGAGAATTCTTGAGCACTGGGGTGACAAAGGAGGGCCCTTAGGGCTCAGACCTCCCGTCTGGCGAAGCCCCAGGAGCCTCCTTTGGATAATCTGTGCCCTTTCCTGTCCTCTGGGCCTGAGACCCGGAGTGGTCTGCGGCCCAGGGCAGGGCCAGGACCTTTTGCAGGTGGTCCTGGGTCCAGGCACGTGGGTCCTGCCCCCAGGAGGGCCCCACTCTCACATGCCCTCTGCCGGCTCTGCTCTGTGGCCTGCGGCCCTGCGCCCTCCCCCAGCACCTGCTCTGTTTGCTTCCACCTCCCAACTCCATTTCCCGAGAAGTGTGATGACCGGTGACGCCGTGAGTGCCGGCTGCGTGCAGAGAGGTGTGCGCGGTTCTGCTCACAGCGGCGAAAGCTCCGGGGCCTGGGATCCGCCGTGCACATGGGGCAGGCTGGAGGACGGCATGTTTTGTTGGAGGGGAGACCCGGGGTCGGCCTGGGCGCACCGAAATGGAGACATCTGTCAGACCCCCGACAACGGGTCTGGCGAGAGGACGGGACGCAGGAGCCCGCAGTCTGGGGGCAGGCGGGGCTCTGGCGGCGTCTGCGGTCGGTGGTATTTCAGGCCTTGGGAGCGGCGGCCTCACGCAGGAGGAGCGGGGCCGCGCAGGCGGAGAGGGCCCGGGCGTGGAGCCGTGCGGTCGGGGGGTGTCTGAAAGCCCGGTGAGGACGGCTCGTCGGAGAGGAGGGGGCCCCACGCGCAGGGACAGCCGTGCACTTGGCTGGAGGCAGGAAGCCGGGAGGGGCTTCCCGAGCAGACGGGAGCAGGGAACGGGACGGGGGGGCAGAGGCTCCTCTTTTGAGGGTGTTAGCTCTACGGGGGGTAAAGAAATGGAGGCCTTCGCTGGATGAGTGGGACCCAGAAAAGGGATTTCTAGAAAGATGACCAAACTGTCAGCGGCGTGCACGCTCCTGGAAATGGTGCAGCCCAGCCCGAAGGTGGACAGAGGTGCGGAGCTGCTGAGGCGGTGTCCTGGAATGGGCGGGAGGGAAGCAGGGCTCAGAGAGGTTAGACCACTTGCTCACGGTCACACAGCAGGGAGGGGACAGGCGAGGCTCTGAACCCTGCTGTTTGCACTAAATCACGTGTGTTGCCGATTCCACCCCACCCCACCCCCCACAAAGTACAAGGATGCCAAGGTCACCTTCTGTCTCCCGGCATCCACACCAGAGACCCGCCAACACCGAGCCGTGGCCCAGGGAGGGTCGAGCGGCGCCGAGGGCCTCGGAGCACGCCGCCCCCTCCCTCGTGGGCGTCCACGGCACTGTCTGTCTGGGCTGTTGCCAGTGTAGCCCCTACCAGCGAGCTTTCTCGAAGAGAGGCCGCGGGGACTCGGTCAGGCGGGCCAGGCCTGCCTCCTGCCAGCCGCTCGGGGCAGGTCACCGCGGCCTCGGCGGACGAGACTTCTCCCACCGCGTGGCACTTGCTGGCCGCTGCCGGTCCCCAGAGCCCGTGCGGACGGGGGCGGGGCGAGGCCCTCCTGCAGAGAAGTGGAGAAACGACCCTCGCAGCCGCTCGGCCTCCTGAGAAGTTGGGTGCGTCTGGAAAATGGGGCTGAGGTCCTCACCTCACTTGTCCAGTGTGATCCTTGACAGCATTTGAAGGAGGTGTTCTTAGGATTTCCGATGGACGGGGAAGCCAGGAGGAGCTCGGCCAGGGGCGCGGCCCGCCCTGAGCCCGGGCTGGGCTCTGAGCCCCGCGCCCGGCCGGCCCCGAACCGGTCCAGAGGAAGAACTTCCTCTCGAATGTTCGTGTTTCCCGGCCTGGATCCGCTGGGTCTCTTGCTCAGTCTCCATTCCTGGGCGCCTGCTTGCGGCTCGCCTCGCCGCAGTGTCGGCAGGGCTGCGGGATGCGCGCAGGTGTCGCCGGTGCGGGATGAGCGCAGGTGTGCAGGTGCGGGATGCGCGCAGGTGTGCAGGTGCGGGATGAGCGCAGGTGTCGCAGGTGCGGGATGCGCGCAGGTGTCGGCAGGGCTGCGGGATGCGCGCAGGTGTCGGCAGGGCTGCGGGATGAGCGCAGGTGTGCAGGTGCGGGATGCGCGCAGGTGTCGGCAGGTGCGGGATGCGCGCAGGTGTCGGCAGGGCTGCGGGATGCGCGCAGGTGTGCAGGGCTGCGGGATGAGCGCCCGCCCCTCCTGGTGCAGGGGTGCGAGGACACGCGGGACAGATGGCCCGGGCGGCACGTTGGCGGTTTGGAGAGAGAACAGAAGCTCCCTCTGGTGAGGAAGGAAGGTGCCCTGCGCCTTTGCGAGTGTGACCCTGGCTGGCGGCGGCACGGGACACGCGGTCTGTGGCGTTAACGCGCGTCCCGTGCTGAGTGCGGCTGCGCGGCGCTCGCGTCCGTTCCGACCTGCGCTGTTGTCTTTCTCGTATTGTTCATGGGAGCCCTTCACATATTCGGGAATTTATGATGAGATTTATGGATGTTTTTCTCCGGTTTGTCGTTTGTCTTTTGACCTTTTTTAGGGAGACGGTGTTTACCATACAGACTATTTTTACTGTAGTTACATTTATCAGTTTCTTTTACAACTAGGTTTTGCATCATACTTAAATTTTTTTTTAATGTTTGCTTATTTTTGAGAGAGAGAGAGAGAGATGGAGTGTGAGCGGGAGAGGGGCAGAGAGAGAAAGGGAGACACAGAATCTGAAGCAGGTTCCAGGCGCTGAGCTGTCAGCACAGAGCCTGACGTAGGGCTCGAACCCACAAACCGTGAGATCATGACCTGAGCTGAAGTCGCTTAATGACTGAGCCACCCACGCGCCCCTCCCCACTGATTTTTAAGTCACCTTTCAAATGTACCAAATCCCTATATACTCGAGTTGATACTTCCTCTCAGCATAGTGACTAGTTAAAAGCACAAATTCTGAGGCCTAATTGCCTGGGTTCGAGTCCAGGCTCCCTTGAGCAGCAGCACGGCCAGCCTCCTCTGTACGCGGGCCAGCAGGGTCAGGTGGGTACCTGTGTGCTGGACTATGTCTGTGTGTAGCCAAAGCTCAGACTAAGCTACTTAAAGAAATTAAAAAAAAAAGTTTATTCATTTTTGAGAGAGCAAGGGAGAGCGTGTGAGCAGGGCAGGGGCAGAGAGACACAATCGGAAGCAGCTCCAGGCTCCGAGCCGTCAGCACAGAGCCCTGTGTGGGGCCCGAACCCTCGAACTGTGAGATCAGGACCTGAGCTGAAGTCGGGTGCGTAACGGACTCCGCCCCCAGGCGCCCCTCTTGTGAGCCATTTTAAAGCGTGCAGTTCATTAGCGCAGACGAAGCGAGTTGGGTTATGGGTATTTCTGAACCACTTCCTGTCTTTTCCGTGCCTGGGTCTGTGAGTGCCAGGACCGCACTGCTCTCCCGACGGTGGCTCCTGATGTGCTGCACGGTTTGCTGGGCGAGTTCCCTCCACCTCCTCAGAGTCGTCCTGGCTGCCCCCTGAGCTCTGGAATCAGCTTGTTCGGTTGCAGAGCGTTGCTCTTGGTGTTTTCATTAGGGTCGGGAAGGATTTGGAGCCCGGTGTGGGCAGCACTGATGCGGTGAGGCCAAGCCCTCCTATCTCCAGACACGGCGGGCGGGGAAGCCCGGGTCCGGCCCCGCAGCTGTCTGCTGCCTGTTGGGAACTGCCTCCTCCGCGGGGACGTGGGGAGAGCTGGACCCGTCGGCGGGGCCTCACGGGTGCATGTGCAGGGGTGTGTGCACCTGCGTGGGGAGGGGTCGTAGGCCCAGGCTCAGGTGGCAGCGGGACTTGGGGACGGACTTTGGGGCCTTCATTCAAATGCGCGTGGACCTGCAGCTTGGCGAACTTTCAGATGGTGTGCCCACGGGGTCGCCCCTCAGAGGACGAGCAGACACGACCAGCTCCCCCCTCCACTCTGTGGCACCTCAAATAGTTGGCTTCCTCAGGTCTAGAGCAGGGGCGGGGCTGAGGGCGGGGCTCCAGCCCCCCGCCATGCTGCTGCCTGTGGGCACCTGGCCCCAGTCGGCCTGGGGGGTGGCCCGCCCCGTGGTTTTCTCCGGAGGACTTGGTCGAGGGTGCTGGTCCGTGAACCAAGCCTCCGGCAGCAGCTCTGGGCGGCTCCTGAGGAGCCGCCTCCCCCCGAGCGGGGTGTGGGCTCTGTGCGGAGCCAAGGTAAACATGGGGCTGCCAAGTGCAGGGCAAACACGAGCAGGCGCAGCCCCGCCGACGAGAGAGGAGGGGTGCGGCTGCGAGCAGAGAAAGGGGGGGGGCTGAGCTGGGGAAGGTGGCCGGCCTCTCCCTGCGCCCTGGGGATTTTAGGCCGGTGAGTGAGTGACCTGTGGGAGCAGGAGTGTGTGCGTGCGTGTGTGTGTGTGTGTGTGTGAGCGTGTGTGTGCGGGCGCGGGCACACGTGCATATGGAGGGGGTCACAAGGTGCTGCCTGGGGAAGGTCAGAGTGCTCGGCCCCTGACTCCTGTAAGAGCCCCGAACCCACGACTCCTGGTGGTGGGCTCTGTCGGGGAGCCGTTCCCCCCAGACCCCTCACACCAGGACCCCCTTCCACCAGTCTCCGTGACGGGTGGAAAGGCATGGAAAGACAGGGAGAGACAGTCGGTGGGCAGCCAGGGAAGGGGGAGGCAGGGGGAGCCCAGAGAGGCCCCTGCCCGCAGGGGAGAAACTCGTGGGCAGACGCACAGCCCCGCGAGCCGTGTGACTCGGGCAAGTTCAAGCTCCCGAACCTCTCTGAACTTGTGTCGCTTCAGCCGCGACAGGGGACGAGCTTGCCTTCCTGGCAAGGGGACCGTGAGGTGCGGCAGGCTCTCGGGTGAGCCGTCGGGGCTCACGGCTGGTGGTGAGCGATGATTACTGGAAATCAGGAAGTCTGTGCCAGTCAGTAGCCAGGGCGCTGGGGCATGCTCCTGGCTCCCTGGGGCTGAGTTCTGCATTTGGACACAGGTACCCCGTTCTTCTGGAGACTTCTCAGTAGCCGCTCTCTTCCAATTCGAGGGATCAATTGCTGAGAGGGGGCCTGCTCTCTCCATGACCCTTCTGGGACGCTGGGCCTCTGCCGCCCTGTGGTGCCGGTGGGCTGGTCAGCCGGACCCGAGTCCCTGCTCAGAAAGCAGGGCTGGGCTCGGCAGGTGCGTCCTCAGCGGCCGTGCTGGGTGACTGGCTCACCGCTTACATAAATGGGGCCGGAAAGCCCGGCCTGTTTTTGCTGGGTTGAGAAATGTGTCTCCGTGTGCATGTTTGTCTGATTATTGACATTTGCAAGTTTACTTGAAGAGGGGAAAAAAAAGAAAACCAGCAAAGCTGTTTTGGTTTCTGGCACCCGACCTTGGGTCTGGAGCGGGGCTCCTCCTGTGTGGCAGAGCCTCCTGCGGCCGTGGGGCTCCAGGGCCCCGGGGGGGGGGCCTTGTGTGAGCCCGAGGGGCCAGCAGGTGCAGGATGGGATCCCAGGGGCTCCGGGGGGGCAGAGAGGCTGTGGGATTCCCCTCCCCTGGAGCTCTGCAGGGAGAGGAGGGGCGTTTGGGGGCGCAGGGTTCTGGCGCATCCCTGTGCAAAGCAGAGTCCTCAACTATTCAATAATAAACCCATCAATAGTGTGTTTTCAAGTTGGCATAGACACAGACGTGCCTCGTGGCCCCGAGAGCCGACCACCCGACGTGGTCAGGTGCAGAGGCAGGGGTGGGGGCGGTAGGGACCGTCAGACTTCACCGAGAGACGCTGAGGCTTGGCCTGCGGCCGGGAGTCATTGGCGAGAGCGGGGATGGCTCGGGGCTCTGCCCCCTCCCCCCCACCCCGGCTGGCATTCGGGGAGGAGATGTTGGGAATGTGTTTTCGGGAGTGGACACTCTTCTGATCTTGGACCCGGTGACGTCCTGTGTCCCCTGCGGAACCCCTTCCTGTGTGGGAAGGAAGAAGACTCCTGATCCTTGACTGCCCCCCCAACTGTTCTGGAGGAGCCCAGGGGCCTGGGGGGGGGACAGCTGGTTTGGTCTCCAGGTGATTGGAGGATGAAACCGAGGGGGAGACAGGGTTGGCTCCCGTCAGGGGCCGGGGCCGGGGCACTGAGCCTGGGCCCTGGCTTCTGTCTCTGCCCTGAGGACCCGGGCTGCCCTCTGTGGGCTTTCCCGGCTTGGTGCCTTTTCCACTTGTTCTGCGCCAGTGGCGAGTCCCCTCCCCGCGGCTCCCCCGCCAGACCCCCTGCCCCGGGCCCCTCCAGATGCCCAGGTCAGACCCCGGACTCCGTCCCCTCCCCGGCCCTTCTGCACGTCCGGGATGCTTACGTCGGGGTGGCCTGTATTACAGGCTGTGGGCCTGCGGGTTTCGTGGGGTTGAGGATGGCAGTGTGGACAAGGGGGGAGAGGAGGCTTGGCGCCTGGTGGGTGTTCACCTTCTGGCCTGGCCCGGGGCGGGCACAGCGGGCTCGGGCTCTTCAGTAGGGGTGGCCCTGGCCCCGATGCTGTCGGCTCCTAGCGCCCCATGCGGAGAGCGGGGGCGAGGCTGTGAGGGCCACTGAGGCTCTGGGAGCACTCCGCTCACCTGCTGTGTCTGTCCCCTCATCCCTCCCCTGTCAGCTGGGGGCAGGTGGCCCCGCTGCTCAGGGGGCAGACAGACAGAGGCGCACAGTGAGGAGCCGTGACCTCGTGCAGGCCAGGGGACTGAGGCCCAGGGCTGAGGGGCCCCTCCCTGGCCCGAAGGAGCCTGGCGCTGCCCTCCCCCGGCCCCTGCCCCCTGGTTCCCTGCCCCTCTTCCCCTCCTCCGGAGGCTGAATGACCTGGACAGACCCAGGCCCTGAAGCATCTTTGTCTTAAATTTGGATACACGTTCATTCTGAGGGTGAACAGCTCGTAGACAATCCCGAACTGCAGGAAGGAAACCCCTCCGGTGGCGGCGTCTGGAGGGGGCGGACGGGGCAGGCGCCCCGAGCCCTGTCAGGCGCACGGCTGAGTGAGTGGCCGGCTGGCACTGCCCATTCTGGCTTCAGCGCGTTATTTCCTTCCAGGCTTTCCTGTCCGCCCATCCGTCCGTCCAGCACGCAGTGCTTTCAGAGCAAGGTTAACACAGTGCCGTCCACGGTTCCTGCCAGGAACGTACTTGGCACGTGTTTTTTCCAGTAGGCTCTGTGCCCGACGTGGGGCTTGAACCCATGACCGTGCGATCAAGTGTCGCGGGCTCTGCGTACTGAGCCAGCCACGTGCCCGCAGAAGGAACGTGTTTTGGAGAGAGGAGGGCTGGGGCGAGCGGTCGTTGCCAATAGCTGGTTTATAATTTATCACCCCGTTAAGTAGAAAACAGTGACTCAGTTTTAAAGACTCAGAAGAGCATTACTCAAGCCCCTCGGCCCAGGGAGCGGCCCTCACTGCTCCCAGGGCTGTTTCTGTGGACCAGGAGAAAAGCCTGTTTCCTTGCTGTTTCTCTGAGCCGCCTGCGCTCCGGCCGGCGTGACAGCGAGCGGGGAGGGAGCAGCCCCTTGCTGCCGTCCAGGCTGGTCCCCCCCAGGCAGCAGGAGCTTCTGGGGGGGGGACCCCCAGAGCCAGCCAGAGCGGGAGAGGGAGCGCCCGCAGCCACAGCGTCTCCTGCTGTCCAGTGTGGGGCTTCTCTGGGGCCTGTCCCTAAGGGTACCTCTCAGGCACCCAGCATTACGCATTTATTAGGCGCCTACTGAGTTCTTTAATGTGTGCTAGCAGGAGCTCACTATCTCATAGTTATGGTTGGGGGTGGGGACAGTGTCCTGTGAAGGTGCCGATGGAAATGTGAGCCGCTCTCCGGCCCTTGACCCCCACCGGGACCTGCATGCAGCCTGCCCGGGGCCTGAGGGACCTCGTAGGCACCGCGCACGCCAGCAGGCAGCCCTGCGCAGCGGGGCCCCGTCTGTTCCCTCAGTGCTGGTGATTTGTGCACGAGCTTGATACCCATTTGGAGTTTTGTCCCTTGAGCCGCTTTGTCGAGTGGAAAATGCAAAAGTGGAAATATAGATTTGGTGATCAGAAGTGTTGGGTAGTAAAGATAAAAATCTTAAAAAACAGAACAAAACAAAACACCTTGTCTGCCTAGTTGGAGCACGTGACCCTTGAACCCAGGACCGTGAGTTCAAACCCCACTTCGGGTGTAGAGATGACTTAAAAAGGAAATAAGTCTTCAAAAAAAAGCCGTGTTGGGTGGGTCTGGGCTTCTAAGCATAACCTCATTCAGCCCAGATGGAAGTCGTTAGGTGGACCAGACATGCCTGTCAGGTGCCCGCGGCCTACGCGCTGGGCCGCATGTTCAGGCATGAAGCGCAAGGACACGAGTGACACACGTGCACCCTCGGGTCCGAGTCCCTCTCGGGCAAGTGACCCGGAGCCACGTGAGGAAGTCGACAGCCACACTGTGACACAGAAAACACTGGGAGGGACCCATGCCCCCCTCAGCGCGGGATGGGAGACAGGGTGAGGGAGCCCTCGTCCGGCTGGGGGTGGGGGACGGCCTCGGCTGAGACCCGAGGAGGAAATCGTGAGGGGAGAGGGGTGGGAGGGGGCCAGGCGGTGGACGCCCCCGTGCGCCCGGCCTCACGCTGGGACCGTGGCGGCCCTCGACGGGTTTTCTAGCCGACGAGCCGGGGGCCGCGGCCGTAATGGGCCGACCTGGGGGCAGGGGCGCTGGCCTGGGCCGGCGGGCGGACGAGGGAGACGGCCGGTTCTGACCCTGGCGCTGCTCGCGTCAGAGGCAAAGCCCTTCCTGGTTGCTGTGGGCTTACGGGGTGTCCTCCATCCCCAGAGGTGCCGAGTGGCGCAGTGACCGCCCAGCCTGGGGCCAACGTGTCCCTGACCTGTCCGGGCGAGGAGCCGGGAGGTGGTGCCACAGTCCACTGGCTGCTGGGGACCCTGGGCTCCCCGCAGGACCCTGCCGCTGGCGAGGGAGGGAGGCTGCTTCTGAGGTCAGTGCAGCCCAGCGACTCTGGAAACTACTCCTGTTACCGGGACGGCCAACTGGCTGGAACCGTGCTCTTGCTGGTGGAAGGTGAGTTGTGGGCTCAGAGTACCCCCGCTGTCCCTTTAAACTCCTGTTATTTCTTTGGCCCAACACTCTCAGGGGAGGACCACCAGCAATGAGTCAGAAGGAGGCTCCCCGTGGGGAGGGGGCAGCTGGCAGGGACCCCTCCTCGCTGGCCTGAGGGGTTAGGCTGAGTGGGGGGGGTGGGTTAACAGCCTGTGGCCTGGAGTGCTCCTCCTCCTCCACGGCTTAACCTCTGTGCCACCTCTGTGCCCTCAGCGTCCTTGCTGGCAAATACGGTTCATTTCCTACCTTATTCGGAATTGTTACTGAGAGCGTATGAATGTGTGTGTGTCTGGGGGGCTGCTGGGTGGCCTCGGGGCTGTGCCCCCTCACCCTGGCCACGCCCTCCCTGCAGCCCCTCCCGAGGAGCCGCAGATCAGCTGCTTCCGGAAGAGCCTCCTGGGCAAGGTGGCCTGTGAGTGGAGTCCTCGGAGCCCCCCCTCCCCGACGACCACGGCCACGCTCCTGGTGAGGAAGTTGTGAGTATCCGCCTCTCCAGCCTCACTGAGGCCGGGGCCTGGCAGGTGGCGGCTCGGCGGGGTGGGGAGGCGGGAGCAGGGGGGCGGCGGGGCCGCAGCCCGCCCCGGGGTCATTTTCCCTGGTGAGCTGATGGAGGAGCAGAGGCCGAGAGACTGATTGACCCGGTTAAGGTCATCCTGCTGGCAAGTGGCTCGGCCTGGAATCAAGTCCCAGCCGGCCTGGTTTTATTCAAAATGCCAGATTTTGGGCGTTGCCTCAGGGAGGAGCTGTCCCCATGTCCCGCGGTCCCAGTGGGAGCAGCGCGCTCCTCATCGGCCTGGGAGCCTTTCTCAGGCTGCGCCCCTTAGACCCGCGGGAGAGGAGTAGGCTGTGGGGGGGGTCCCTGGGACTGGAGCGGGAGGTGGAAGACGCTGGAAACCGCCCTGTGGTTAGTCATTCTGGGCCCCGTGGTCCAGGCCTTTATAGCGGAGTCTGAGCTGACCGTCTTCGGAGGCTCAGGAAACCAGAGCAGTGACCTGCAGGGGGGTCCGAGTGTCGCCGACTAACGTTACTGCCTGGGGCTCCACAGAGAGCTGCCTGTGGCAGATGCATCACTGCCCCTGGGGAGAGTCGGAACCTTCCAGAACCCGAAGCTGGGTTGGGCGGGTGAGGGTGTGGGGCCGGGCCGGCCACTCAGTGCAGAGGGCTCCCACTCCCCTCCAGCAGCGGCTGGCACCACCCCTGCACCCCCTCCTGAGCTGGTTGGGGGGGGGAGCCGCCACCGGGCCCCACGCCTCCGGGATCACTCAGACCGCGGGAAGAGGCGCGTGCACATGTGGGCACCCTCCCCCGTGTGCCTTTTTGTGAGAGCCTGGAGACCTGGAGGGGGAGGGGGCGGAGAGCTGGCCGGAAGCGGGTGTCCAGGCCCCGCCGCCCCCTCCCCGCCCAGAAGGGGCCGGAGCTGGTGGTGAGGCTGCGGTGTCCTGTGCGCAGCGCGACCAGGCCCACAGGAGACTCGGAGCAACCGTGCTGGTACTTTCCGGGGCCCCAGACCTTCTCCTGCCAGCTGGCAGTCCCCGAGGGAGACAACTCCTTGTACGTGGTGTCCCTGTGCGTCACCAATGCCGCCGGGAGCAAGTCCAGCCGTTCCCAAACGTTTGAGGGCTATGGAATCCGTGAGTAGGCTCTTGGGGACCCCATCCTCGGCTGCCCCTGGTCTCTGACTTCGTGGGGGGCAGGGCGGGGCTACCTCTGGGGGCCGCTCTGTCTTCACCTGCCAGGGGCCCTGGGGGCGGGGCGGGGCTGGGGTCCCGCTGAGGTCTGGGGCTGGGGGTACTGCGGGGCTGGGGTCCTGTTGGGTCCGCCCTCCCCCTGCAGCGTGACCTCTCCCCCCCCCCCAGTGCAGCCGGACCCGCCCGTCAACGTCTCTGTCACTGCTGTGCCCGGAAACCCCCGCTGGCTCAGGGTCACCTGGCAGGACCCCCCCTCCTGGAACTCCTATTTCTACAAGCTGCGGTTCGAGCTCCGATACCGGGCCGAGCGGTCAAAGACCTTCACAACATGGATGGTAAAATCTCCTTTACTTGCGGACGGAGAAGGGCGCTGGGTCCCGCTTTGTGACTCACTACCCGAGTGGCCGTGGGGGAGTCCCTGAACGGATCCTAGCCACCGCTGTCTCGTCTGTCATACGGGAATGATGACATCAGGCCCCTCCTCTTTGCGGGCTTGTGTGGGAGGGTGCGTGTGACCTGGGGGGGCTCCCCGTGTGTCGCAGTGCGGCCGCCCGCTTCTGTGGGCGTGGCTCACGGCTTCCGCCCGCGGGGGGCGGGGCGCGGGGGACCGAGTAGCTCAGCCCCGCGGGGTGAGGGGGCCCGAGGGCGCTTGGGCCCTGGGGAGCCGCCTGACCAGCGCCCCTGCCCCCAGGTCGAGGAGCTGGAGCACCAGTGCATCATCCGCGACGCCTGGAAGGGCACGAGGCACAGGGTGCAGCTCCGGGCGCGGGAGGAGTTCGGCCTGGGCTCCTGGAGCGCGTGGAGCCCCGAGGCGGCGGGCTCCCCGTGGACAGGTACTGCGTGCGCGCGGAGGGGGCCCCGGCCCGCCTGCCCCGGCTTGCTGTCACTGTGTAGCGAGTCACCCCAAACCCGCGCGCGACGGCAGCCGCCGAGGAAGCAGGCCGCGGGGCCCGGGGGCGCGTGCTGCCGGTGGCTGTCGCCGTCCTGCCGTCCTGTGGTCGGGGGTCCCGGGCCCGGGGGATCGCGCGCAGCGGGGCGGGGCGGGGGTGCTCAAAGAATCTGTAGCTGTAATTAGGGAACCACAGTTACTATTATCTCCTATTTAAAAAAAGATATTAAAGATAGTGGCGCCTGGGTGGCTTAGTCAGGTAAGGTCCCACTTTGGCTCAGGTCCTGATCTCACCATTCATGGGTTCGAGCCCCACAGCTCAGGGGCAGCTCGGAGCCTGGAGCTGCTTCAGATTCTCCCCTGATCATGGGCCTCTGTCTCTCTCTCTCTCACAAATAAACAAACATTAAAAAAAACAAAGATGTTATAATCTCACAGTTGGTGGGTTTGAGCCCGGTGTCAGGCTCTGTGCTCAGAGCCTGGAGCCTGCCTCGGATTCTGCCTGGCTCTCTCTGCCCTTCACCCGTTCATGCTCTGTCTCTCAAAATAAATAAATGTTAAAAAAAAAAGGTTAGAGGTAAAAACAATTGCCTTTGGGGAATGATTGAAATTACTGTGGTTGTGATAGACCATGAAAAATTCCACAAAAATATGAAAAAAACTATTATCAGTGTTTTTACTGCTGAGAGAAAACCCATGAGGACGTTCTCTAGACTTCTTCCCTTCTCTTAAATCCGAGCGTGTGGGAGGAGGGGAGCCTGCTGTGAGCTTTCCCACGTTATTAAATATTTTTTAAAAATGTTTAGTAACTTCATGGTTGATGGTTTTTTAATGTTTCTTTATTTTGAGAGAGCGGGGGAGGGGCAGAGAGGGAGGGGGACCCAGACTCTTAAGCAGACCCCACCCCGCCAGGGCAGAGCAGGACGTGGGGCTTGAACCCATGAGGCCGGGATCACGACCTGAGCGGAGATCGAGAGTCGATGCTCAACCGGCTGCGCCATCCAGGTGCCCCCAGTGTCCTGTTTTTGTAAGAAAAATTTTGAAATTTTTCTCGGGTTCGTACATTCTCATGGCAGAGCAGCAAAGCAGAGCTTGTCGGGACTGTGACGCTTGTCCTCCTCGGGCCGTTTCCGTCCCACTTTGCCAGAGGAAGCTGCTGGCCTCTGGCTCTGGCTCTGCTGCCGCCGCCGAGCACAGAGCAGCAGTCCCGCAGGCTGTCTCGTGTTTGTCCTGAGAAAACAACTTGCGATGTCTTGAGAAGTCTCTGGATTCCTTGCTGGGGAAGCCAGACCCAGTACGGGGACTTCTTGGATCACAGTGTGTAGAGTGGTCATCCTGCCTCTAGTTGAATGCTTCCAGAGATGGAGAGCTCACTACCCGCTGCTGGGCCCGGGCGTCCACCGCTGTTGGGACCTGGGTGTCCGCTGCTGGGCCGTGGGCGTCCGCTGCTGCTGGGCCCGGGCGTCCACTGCTGCTGGGCCCGGGCGTCCACTGCTGCTGGGCCCGGGAGTCTGCCGCTGGGCCCAGGCATCCGCCGCTGCTGGGCCCGGGCATCCGCTGCTGGGCCCAGGCATCCGCCGCTGCTGGGCCCGGGCATCCGCTGCTGGGCCCAGGCATCCGCCGCTGCTGGGCCCGGGCATCCGCTGCTGGGCCCAGGCATCCGCCGCTGCTGGGCCCGGGCGTCCACTGCTGGGCCCAGGCATCCGCCGCTGCTGGACCCGGGCGTCCGCTGCTGGGCCCAGGCATCCGCTGCTGCTGGGCCCAGGCATCCGCCGCTGCTGGGCCCGGGCGTCCACTGCTGGGCCCAGGCATCCGCCACTGCTGGACCCGGGCGTCCGCTGCTGGGCCCAGGCATCCGCCACTGCTGGGCCCAGGCATCCGCTGCTGCTGGGCCCAGGCATCCGCTGCTGCTGGGCCCGGGCGTCCGCTGCTGGGCCCAGGCGTCCGCCGCTGCTGGGCCCAGGCATCCGCCGCTGCTGGGCCCTGGGTGTCCGCTGCTGGGCCCTGGGTGTCTGCTGCTGGGCCCGGGCGTCCGCTGCTGCTGGGCCCGGGCGTCCGCTGCTGGGACAATTTTAGAAGAGAGCTCTGGGACTGTCTAAGGTGCCAGCTTTTCATTTTGCTTCGTAAGGACATGAGTAGTTAGGTAAAAAGCAGCTGTTGCCATATTGCCACTTTTCACCATGTCGTAAAAGAAGGGGTGAGGTGGGGGGCCCTGCAGCCAGCTGGCCCCTGGCCCCTTCCGCAGGCATCTGGCTCTGTGGTTCATCCCTCTCTCCCTGTCCCCTCACCTCTCTGCAACCTTGGCCGCCTTTTCTTTCTTTTTCCGCTTTTCATTCTTGGCCCACTTCTGTTTCCGTCTCTGTACTCCTACCCCTGAGCCCTGCCTTCAAGGTCATCATGTGCAATTTAAAATTATTTTGTGAGAAAGAAATGTATGTTCTCTGTGCCCCCTCCCCAGTTTTGTTGAGATATAATTGACATATTGCATCGTATTAGTTTTAGACGTACAATTTAATGATTTGATATATTTTTAAATTTTTAAATTTATTTTTGAGAGAGAGAGAGGGTATGAGCAAGGGAAGGGCAGAGAGAGAGGGAGACACAGAATCCGAAGCAGCTGACAGCCCAGAGCCTGACCTGGGGCTTGAACTCACGAACCGCAAGATCATCACCTGAGCCAAAGTCGAGCCGAAGTCGAGCCGAAGTCGACACCTAACCAACGGAGCCGCCGGGCACCCCCTGATTTGAAACGTGTATCTGTTGCCACGTGACGATCACGCTGCTTCCCGTCCGTCACCGCGCTGAGAACTCCAAGATCCAGTCTCTTAGTCTCAGATAGCAACGTGACACCGTTCGCTGTGGCCACTGTGCTGTGTCACGTCCCCAGGAGTTATTATTTAAAGAAAAAAAATTTTAAGTTTATTTATTTATTTAAATTTTTTAAAATGTACGTTTATTATTGAGACAGAAACACAGCATGAGTGGGGGATGGGCAGACAGAGGGAGACCCAGAGTCCGAAGGATCCGAAGCAGCTCCAGGCTCCAGACTCAGCACAGAGCCCGACGCGAGGCTCCAGCATGATCCATGAGATCATGACCTGAGCCGAAGTCAGACGCTCAGCTGACTGAGCCACCCGGGCGCCCCAGGTCCATTTTAACACCAGTAGCGTGCGCCAGGCTGGGGTCCTTCCTGCGTGTGTGATCTCAGGTGACCTGCCCGGAGGAGGCCGCCCACCTGGCCAGAAATGAAGAAGCCGTGTCTGAGAGCAGGGGGCTTGCGGCCTTGACCGAGATGATTTATTCTGTCCCGAAGGCCTCTGCCGTCTTTTACGGGACTTTTCTGTTCAAAACCCAAGCAAGCAAACTCAGACCGACCCTCAAGTCAATGGAAAGAAGTTTCTTGTTTGAAGAACTTGTGCGAACACAGCCCCAGAACCGCTGTGCGGCCTCCGTTCACTAACTCTGTGGCGGATGCGGACGCGCCCTGGAGATACTCAGACGAGGAAGCTGCGCGGCCGGCACACTCGGCCTTTGAGATCGTGTTTTTCCTGAGTGCTTTTCCATAATCAAAATTTTACCAACTACACGGTTCTTGAGAAAAATGTGTTAATCCTAGGTTCTCAGAGACAAGTAAGACCTAGTCTCTGAATCTGAGAGACGTTCCGTCTAGAGATGGCTTTAAAATAAAGGAGACAAAGGTCGTTCTTAGAGCCAGGAAGATTGGTCACTTCGTTCTTACAAAACTTGGGACGAGTTATTGGCCACCCGGGCTTGGCTCCCGCCCGTAGACCGGGGGCGAGGGATGGCCGGCCCGGGGTCTGGGGCGGCCGGGCTCGCTGAGTCAGGCGGAGTGGGAGGCTGGCACACCGTAAGCGCTTAATAAACGGGGGCTCTCGTACCGCTGCCGCCAAGGGGGCCCCTCTCTCTCCACCCAGCTCGCTGGCTGCAGGGAGGCGGGAGGAACAGAAGCGCTTATGGGTGATGTGTCTCTGAGCCTCAGTGTCTTTGCGAACCTGCCCCCGGGGACACTGAGTGTGAAATGGGACCGGGACGAAAGGCGCCTGGACCCTCGGACAGGTGCGTCGGGCCGTCCGCAGAGGCTGGTCCTGGCAGCGTCCGTGGGGTTCGGCCGGTGCTGTTGACCCCCTGCCCTGAGCCCCAGGGTGTTATTCGTAACCGCGCAAACGTTACTTGACCTTCTCTCTCTGGGGGCTGAATGGTCTGACAGTATTTTGTTAATGTTTATTTACTTAGTAATTTGGGGGAGGAGGGCGGAAAATGAGCTGGGAAGGGCCAGAGAGAGAGGGAGAGAGAATCCCAAATGGGCTCCGTGCTGTCAGCCCTGAGCCTGCTGAGGGGCTCGAACTCACGCCGTCATGACCTGAGCCGAAACCAAGAGTCAGATGCTTAACCAGCCACGCCCCCAAGGTGCCCCGCTGGAGCCTTTAAGACCCCTGATGTCTGGGTCCCCTTCCCGAGGGTCTGAGGCCACACATCAAGGGAGTGTGGCGGTCTCTGGTGGGCTGTATTTCCTGGGCGGGGCTGGTTTTAGCTTTCTATAGTGCCCCGTGCCCCGTGCCCCGTGCCCGCCTCTGTCACCTGTGCGTCTGCCTGTCCTCCCGGGGGCCTGGGTCCTCCGCGTCCTCCCCCGGCTGATCTCCGGCTGACTTGCTGTGTGACCTTGGACCACTGTTTTCCCTCTCTGGGCTCTGTTTCCTCCGCACCGCGGGAGGGTGCCGTGTGTGTTCCTCCCCCTGCGGACGGCACTGTCCTGCGGGGCATTCCTGCCTGCACGGAAGCAGGGCCACCTTCTCCGGCTCTTTACTCTCCTCCGGGCTCAGGGAGGCTCCACCCCTCCTGTAAGCCATTTCCATAGTGTTTTTAACTTCTCACCGGAAAAATGACGGACTGGAAGGAAAATATTCAGACCCCAGAGCATTCCACCCCTGGCCTGTCACAGCTCAGCCCCTGGGCCCTCGGGGCCACGCCTGTCCCGGAGCCGGGCCTGTCAGTGCTCTGGCTTTGAGGCCCGGCCTCCTGGGGCAGGTTGCAGGGCAGGGCTCCCGGGAAAGGGGGCCCCCTTGGCCCTTCCCGGGCAAAGCCACAACCCACCCCGGCGGAGGAGAGCTTGTTCACATATTCCTATTGCGAAAGGTGAATAGGAGAGAATTAAAACGCTGGGCACCTGGGAGGCCCAGGTCGTGATCTCAGTTCGTGGGTTCGAGTCCTGCATCTGGCTCAGAGCCTGGCGCCTGCTTCGGATTCTCTGTCGTCTCTCTCTCTGCCCTTCCCCACTCACACTCTGTCTCTCTCTCAAAAATAAACATTAAAAAAAAAATTAAAATGTTGGGGCGCCTGGGTGGCTCAGTCAGTTGAGCCTCCGACTTCGGCTCAGGTCAGATCTCACGTTCGTGGGTTCGAGCCCCGCGTCAGGCTCTGTGCTGACAGCTCAGAGCCTGGAGCCTGCTTCCAGTTCTGTGTCTCCTTCTCTCTCTGCCCCTCCCCCTCTCTTGCTCTGTCTCTCTCTGTATCAAAAAAAAAACCGTAAAAAAAATTAAAATGTTAATAGCGCTTCCACCCGGTGACGTGTTCTTCTGTTTGCTCCCTGTGCGAATGCCCGTGGGCGTATAACGTGCGACAGATACACAGCGACACGAAGCTCTTCAGGGACTTTACGGCGACCGCGTGCGCCTCCCTGGCCGCGCGTTTGTCACGTAACTGTGTCCTCGACATTTTCTCCTTTATTTTTAAGGACGGTCACGAAATGTGGCTGTATCATAACTCACGGAATCATTTAATTTATGTGATTTAATTACAGTCGAGCAGGCCGCTCGCGCTAGCGTGAAGGCTCTGGGAGTGCGGGGGTCCGCTCACCACTAACGTGGCTCTTCTACCCACAGACCCCGGGAGCCCCTCGGCCGACACCGGGGCGTCCGCCCCCACCCAGGTGAGCCGGGCCGGGGGAGGGGCGGCGGCGCCAGGCGGGGTTTGGTTCGGATCCCAGCTCTGCCAGTCCCTGGGATGCGGCCGCGGGCCGGTCGCCCGCCCTCTTCGGGCCTCTGTGAGACGGGGCCCGAGCAGCTCTGTCGCCCCAAGGCTGCCGTGGCCACAGCCGCGTGCCCCCCGCCGTCCCCCGGGCAGAACGCCCTGGGCTCGGGGCTGCGGCCTGGTCTCTGAGCCCAGAGGCACCGCTGACAGCTGAGCTCGGGACTCGGGGTCAGCGCGTCCGAGCGCTTCCTCTGTGGGCTCGGGTGTCATAATTTTCTAGAAAGAGGATTACCTCTGAAGCTGCCTAACAGATCTTTGGGTAATCCAATTTCCCCTCCAGCGGCCGTCCTCCTGCGCTCCTTAATCCCCTCGGGCCAGCTAGGCTGGGAGGCGGGGCACCCCGGCTTCCACGCGGTCGACGCGGGCTGCCCAGGCCCCAGCAGAAGGTTCTGGTGCAGCCTGTGCTGGGGGTGGGGGGTGGAGGTGGGGGGGCGCTGGCTGAGAGCCCCCCAGACGTGAGTCAGGGTTCAGTGCGAAGGTGGTGCCTGCGCGGGAGTGGGGGTCCTGGGAGGGCACGGATGCCCACGTGGGTTACAGGGTCTGTCCAGGGTCCCGGATTCTGGCCCGTGGATTTCCCAGGAGATGGCGGCACCTGTGCCCTGGCGTGGGAGCGGGGGACAGTGCTGCGGTAGCCTGTCCGTAGAGTCTCCGTTGGGAGAGGTCTGTGCACCAGGCTGTGGGGAGAGGCAGCCGGGTGAGTCCTGCCTGGAGTAGGCCAGGTACAGGCACCAATAACGCGAATCGCGGTGTGGACGTGGAGAGGCAGGGGTCAGAAGCAGAGAGGCCCCTGAGACAGGGGAGGTCGCCATGGAAGGACCGGGCAGGGGGGCGGGGGCCTGAGGCGGAGGCACTGGCCCCGGCTGCTGCTGGCGTCTGCAGAAACCCGCTCACAGGGGGTCTCTGTCTTAGGCACTGACCACCAGTGGAGACACTGAAATTAATCTCTTGCAAGATTCTGCGAACGCAACCAGCCTCCCAGGTAAGGACTGGGTATGTTTTTGGTTTTGTTTTGTTTTTAATCATTTTTATTTATTATTGAGAGACAGAGCATGAGCGGGAGTGGGGCAGAGAGAGGGAGACAGAACCTGAAGCAGGCTCCAGGCTCTGGGCTGTCAGCACAGAGCCCAGTGCGGAGCTTGAACTCAAGAATGGTGAGATCATGACCTGAGCCCCCAGGCGCCCCGGGACTGGGCGTGGGTACGCTCCCGTGACCTCAGGGGCACAGAGGACTTCTCTCCATCAAGTCCTTTCTAATCCGAAGTCTCAGCAGGCCTGCTGCCCCAGGAGACCAGCGGTGACACTGCCCCTCACTGCGGGGACCCCAGGAAAGGCACAGATCAGTGATGGGTGGAGTTTGGGAAGGAATGCAGGCTGCAGGAGCTGTCGGGGGCCTCGGCTTCCTGCCGCCGCCTCTGTGTGCTCATTGCACCGGGACAGCCCGCGCCAGGAGGGCCCCGGGGCCACCGTAAGCACGGGGCTCCTGGCGGGCGGGCCCGAGCCTCCGCGGCCGAGCAGCGCTGGCTCTATGCGGGGCCCTTCCCCGGGCAGAGTCCTGTCCACACCTGATGCTGGGGGCCCGGGCAGCCCCATCCTGGTGGCAGGCCCTGCCTTAGTGCACCTGGGATGGACCTGCTGACTCCCTGGGGTGCGCCCTGCCCAGCTGGGCGCCCTCCTCCAGCCCCATCCCCGGGAAGGCCCGTCGGTCCGTGGCCCAGGCTCCCTGCCCGGCGCGCGTGTGCACTTGGTCTGACACTCACTGGAAATCTCTCAGTTACGCTGGACGCCGAACCCTTAATGACTCCTGCCGTTTCCAGCCCAGTCTGTTCTTTTCCATCCTCCGCTGGGTAACTGTCGCCACGTTCTCTGGGCCACTCGCTGGGGTGGGGGGGGTGTAGTCGGGCATGCCCCCTCTTCTGCCCGCCCCACATCCAGTCCCCTAGCCCTGCTGTTCCCAGAGACCTGTCCCCTCGGCCACTGCTGCCTCTCCTCCTGCAGGACTTCAGGAGTTGGTGCGCTTGCCTGGCTCCCCCTCCTAACCCCCGACAGACCGACAGACGGGCAGCCGGAGGGACAGAGCGAGAACAGACCCAAACTCTGGTCTCTGGGGGCCCGGCACCCACCTCAGTCCTCGGCTCGTCCACTCCCTGTCGCTCACTCTGTGCTCAGGTTCTCTACCTCGGGGCCTTTGCACACACTGCTTACCCTGCCTGCGTGCCTGTCCCCCGGCCTGGCCACCGCCCTGATGGAGCAGCCCTCTGCTCAGAGCCCGCTGCTAGGGGGCCTGTGCCAGCCTCCCCGTCTGCCGGACCCCCCGCCCCACCGTCACTCCTTGACCTTCTTCTGCTTTACTTTTTATTGTTGCCCTTGGGCCTGTTAAGGTCACGTGATGTGTTTATTGATTTGTCTCTCTGTTGATTGGAATGTAAGACCCAGGAAGGCGGGAGCTCTTCTGCCGTCCTGTGTTCTGTGGCTTAGAACAAAGCCTTCTGCCGGCAGATGGTCAATAACTATTTGTTGGATGAGGGAAGGAACAAATACTAAAGACGGTGAAGTATTAGTCCAGTTAGACGGCCGTGTCCGCGGGGCTTGGGCGCCGGTCCTGCCGCCGGTGCCCAGCCTGGGCTCCTGAGAGGCGCGTCCAGCGGGTGCTCGGAGTGGCGAGTGTCAGGTGGCATCGCCACCCGCGGTGGGCCCTCCTGGCGGAGCCCGGGAGCCTGGACTCTGGGCACCGGCTCTGGCGGCTGCTCGTGAGCCGGTTTGTTCTTTCGGTCGCCAGAGAGCCTGCTCTGTGCCGGCTCCGCGTGAGCGGCAGGGTTGACAGTGGGAAGGACGGACCCCGGTGGCCCCGCTGCAGGGGCTCAGTCTAGAGCCGGAGATGGAGAGGCACCCGCAGGGGCGCCTGGAGCGGGGTCTCTCTACCAAGGAAACGGCACCACTTCTCGCGAGGCCCCGTCTGGTGGGGACTGGACAGCTCAGGCGGGGAGAGCGCTCTGGGAGGGAAGGAGGAGCCCCGGAGGAGCCCCGGGAGTGGGAGCACGGCACGCGAGGGGCCGAGGAGGCCCACATGGCTGCGGCTTGAGGACCACGTGGGGTACAGACGACACCCCTATGGAGAAAGTTTGATTTAACCTGCGTCAGCCCCTGACATCGTCCTTAGCGGAGCTGCCATCGACGGGGTCCCCGAAGCCTCGACAGGGTCCCCGACGCCGTCCACAGGGTCCCCAGAGCCTCTGGGTCTTGTACCCCCTGTGCCCAGGGGACAGGCCCAAGGCCGCTGGCAAAGCTGCCCCAACAGTGAGTGGGCGTCTGTGGCTCCAGGCGCCTCTCTCCCCAGGGCTGGGGTCCTGGGGTCCCGGTGTGCTGGGCCGACAGCCGGCTCTGGCCGGGAAGCCAGCCTGCCAGCCAGCCGCGTGGCCCGCGGGCCAGCAGGGCAGGCCTCCGGGGGGAGGAACCTCCCAGCCTTGATGGCGCCGCCCTGGGTGTCCTCTTCCCGCCCCTCCCCTCCTCCGTTCTCCTGTCTCCTAGTGCACAACTCCTCGGCGGTGCCGCTGCCCGCCTTCCTGGCGGCTGGAGGAAGCCTGGCCTTGGGAACCCTCCTGTGCGCGGGCCTGGTCCTGAGGTGAGCCGGTCCCGGGGCGGCCTCCTCCCTCCCCTCCTCCCACCCCTCCTCCCACCCTCCCTCCCCTCCCAATCGCCTCCCCTTCCCTCCTCCCATCCTCCCCCTCCGCTCCTCCCCCCTCCCCCCTCCTTTCCTCCTCCTCCAGGGTGAGCCGGGTCCATGGGCTGGCATGTGTCTTAGAGGAAGAACTGATGAGATTTGAAGACCGATCATTGAGATGGAGGAGAGGCAGGGGTCCACTCTGACCCTCATGTCTCCAGCCTCAGCAGCTGGGTGCATGGTGGGTTGTCAGTCTAGTGGAGACTACGCCATGTGGACGGGACGTGCTGAGGCAGTGTAGACAGGGCAGGGGTGAGCCTGGGGCGGTCCCTGTGGAATACTGTCATGGGAAGGCTGTGTAGACGCACAGGGGGATCAGGAACCGTGCATGGAGGCAGAGGGAGGGTCGGGTATTCATGGGACACGGAAGACACAGGTCTGGCCCTGGCTGCTGCCCAGCTGCACGTGGCCTGTCCTGCAGGAGCCGAGTGTGGACGCGGTGCCAGGGCCACGTGGGCGGCACCCGGGGAGTCCGCGGGGCCTGCCACACCCCCGGGGCTGCAGGGTCGCCCTTTGGGGCTGTGTCCCGGCGCCCCTTCCCGCGGCCTCTCCCGCCAGGCTTGCGGACACGGCAGGCAGGGTGGCCACAGCCGGGGCTCGGGGTGTTGCCTGCGCCGAGGTCCCAGGAGGCCCGGCTGGGCTCTGCACAAGCGCCGGGGGACCCGGAGCCTGGTGGCCCGCCTCTGCCTGCCGTGCGGCTGACCGGGTTGTCCCTGGTGATGGTGAGGGGGGCCGGCGGGGCCCCCGCAGAGTCTCAGAAGCAGCCGTGGCCCCACGGGGGTCGGTGACGCCTCAGGGTTGCGTCCACCTGGACGCCCAGCGGGCGAGGCCGGGGCGCGGGGCGCGCCTGGAGCAAGGGGGCCCTGCGGTGCCCGCTGCCCCCACCTGCCCGCGGGGCCCGCCGCACACCCGGCCCGCGAGGAGGCTGGCGCCGGGGCCGGGACCCAGACCCGAGCTCGCGCTCTGTGGATGCAGCCTTCACGGTCGCTCCGGCAGTTTCTTCACTTTTACAAACGAGGGAGCAGCCCAAGAGGGGAGGTGACTTTGCGCCCCGAGGCGCTGCCCGCGGTCCTACCCGCCCGCTCCCGGCCGGGGGCGCCCCGACAGCAGCGCCGACCCCTGTGCCACCCGCCACCGGCCGCCAGCGCCAGGCCCGGCCGGGCCGCTGACTGCGTGGAGGGGGGCGGGCTGGCGGCTGCGGCGCCTCCGCTGCGGACATGGCCGTCCTTTACTCCCGCCCGGTGACCTGCTGTCGTCTCTCATATCAGGCGCATTTATTTGGAAACAAGCCAGTTCTTTCTTTAAAAAAATTTTTTTTATCATTATTTCTGAGAGACAGAGAAAGACAGTGCATGCAGGGGAGGGGCAGAGAGAGACCCAGGATCCGAAGCAGCTCCGGGCTCCGAGCTGGCAGCGCAGAGCCCGATGCGGGGCTCAGGCCCCTGAACCGGGAGGTCGTGCCCGGAGCCCCCCGGGCGCCCCCCATCCTAGTGTTTCAGAATCACCCGCCCCCCACCTCCACGTGGGGGCCGGGGTGCTCCTGGTGCCCCGGGTTGCGGAAGTGGCTGTGTAGTGGGTGCCCTGTGTGTCGCTTCTCACTCGGTTACTTGTTTAAAAGACCGAAGGCTGGGGTGCGGGAAGGCCAGCTGCTCAGCTCTGTGCGTCCCCAGGTGTCCCACCCTCTGGAACCCTTGGGCCGTCAGACATCCCCCAGGCCAGAGCAGTGCCCGCCACGGACACCCCCCCAGGCCAGAGCAATGCCCGCCAGGGACACCCCGCCAGGTCAGAGCAGTGCCCGCCACGGACACCCCCCAG
>PISW01013546.1:0-25705 GCA_004023785.1 Mungos mungo
GGGAATATTTTTCCATTTCTTGGTGTCTTCTTCGATCTCTTTCATAAGTTTTCTATAGTTTTCATCATATAGGTCTTTTACATCCTTGGTTAGGTTTACTCCTAGGTATTTGATGGTTTTTCGTGCAATCGTGAATGGGATCAGTTTCTTAATTTCTCTTTCGGCTGCTTCATTTTTGGTGTATAGGAATGCAACTGATCTCTGTACATTGATTTTGTACCCTACGACTTTACTGAATTCCTTGATCAGTTCTAGAAGGCTTCTGGTGGAGTCAATTGGGTTTTCCATGTAGAGTATCATGCCATCTGCAAAAAAGTGATAGTTTGAGTTCTTCCTTGCCAATTCTGATGCCTCTTATTTCTTTTTGTTGTCTGATTGCTGATGCTAGAACTTCCAGCACTATGTTGAACAACAGTGGTGAGAGTGGGCACCCCTGTCGTGTTCCTGATGATAATTTATCATTTTAACATCCTTATATTCCCTAAATAAGAGCCCTAAATAAGAGTTAACCCAAAGTAATGTGATATTCTCTTTACAATGTAACAATGCTAATAACTACACAGTATAACTTCTCAGTGTACTTTAGAAAAAATAGGGGCGCCTGGGTGGCTCAGTCGGTTAAACCTCCGACTTTGGCTCAGGTCAGATCTCACGTTCATGAGTTCCAGCCCCGCATCGGGCTCTGTGCTGACAGCTAGCTCAGAGCCTGGAGCCTGCTTCCGGTTCTGTGTCTCCTTCTCTCTCTGCCCCTCCCCCTCTCATGCTGTGTCTCTCTCTGTATCAAAAATAAATAAAACATTAAAAAATTTAAAAAAAAAGAAAAAATATAAGCATCACAACTATCCAAATTTTTGGACTTACTTCACTTCATATATAAGTATACAGTATACTTCACTTTATATATATTTACTTGTGTAATATAAAATACAAAATAAATATTATATTTAATTATTAAATTATAATGTTTATATTATAATTTATATATAATTTATTATATATATTAAATTATATATAATTTATAATTATTAAATTATAATATTTATATATTAAATAACATATGAATATTTTATTTTTATTATTATTATTAAATTTTTTTAAATTTATTTTTGAGAGAGAGAGAGAGACATTGCAAACCAGGGAGGGTCAGAGAGAGAGGGAGACACAGAATCTGAAGCAGGCTCCAAGCTCTGAGCTGTCAGCACAGAGCCTGACATGGGGCTCACACCTATGAACCGCGAGATCATGACCTGAGCTGAAGCTGGACGCTCAATCAACTGAGCCACCTAGGCGCCCCATCATATGAATATTTTAAACACAAAATTATACTATTGAATTATAATAATATGAATATTATATTTTAAAATGTAACATACACTTTTGTGTGTGTTCACTTGGTGCAGTATATCTTTGGAGATTCCTCCACAAGTCAGTTCAAACCAATGTGAAACTTGATGATATTAATCCTATATTTATTAAATTGTTGGAGGATTATAACTATGCTAACCTTAAAAGAACATTTGCTTTCAATGATTTACAATGAAGAAACAGTGCCAACTTCGGATGTCTCATTTTACAGCTTGGTGCTTCTCAGGAGCAAGGCCCACATCAGGACAAGACCCTGGCTTGGAGTTGGCTGTACTGGGCTGGGACGAGGCAGGTAAAGTAGGTGAGGACAGCTGTACCGCATGTGATTGGAGAGAAATGCACTCAGCAGTCAAAGGAAGTGAAAACAAGGTTCTATCTTCCACAGAGACAAAAATGAAGAATCAAAAAGTCAGTACTAAAATCATAATAGATTTCACTATTATGAAACAGAGGAGGCAAATGCACTGCTGCTGATGGCTGTGTTGTGAGTAAAAAAGCTTGCTTGATGAATTCCTTCTCTACATTTATCAGGAGTTAGAGAGATGCTCACCTCTTTGACCCTGGATTTTCTCTGTGGGGTTTTAGGAGAGCATCTAGGAGGAAGAAAGGCTTGAATTGACATACCTTCCTTAATAATTTGTTCAAACTTGTACTATGGAAACAACCCAAGTATCCATCAGTAGATGAATGGAAAAGTACTATGTATTATATATGTACGATAGAATATTACTAGCCATAGAAAAGAATAAAAAATTTGCCATTTGCAACAACACAGATGGACCTGGGGGATATGAAGCTAAGTGAAATAAGCCAGAGAAAGAAAAATACCAAATGATTTCCTTCATATGTAGAATTTTTTGTTTTTGAGAGAGAGAGAGAGAAGCAGAGGAAGAGGGAGAGAGAGAATCCTTAGAAGGCTCCACACCCAGCACAGAGCCTGACGTGGGGCTCAATCTCACAACGTGAGATCACAACCTAAGCCAAAATCAAAAGACAGAAGCTTAACCAACAGAGTGACCCAGACAACCCAAAGTAGTATTCTTTTCCTAGTTTAAAGGTGAGATACTAAAGTACAGGAAATTTGACCAAGTTCGCCAAGGTCTCACAGCGGGAAGGGCAGGATGATGCCAGAGCCCCTGGGCACGGATGCACGGATCTTCTCTCCTATTGGAACCTTGTACAGGTAGCCGTTCCCTTCCATTGTATTTCCCGGGGCCCCTGTGTGTGCACCGTGCTCGCTAGACCCCGGGATTTGCCGACCCTGCCCTCCCACACACCCACATCCTCCCATTCTTCTGCTCCATTTAAACCCCACCTCCTCCCAGGAAAACTCTCTGAACACTCAAGCCATAGGTGCAGCTTCTACTCTGAGCCCCGAAAGCACACACTGCCCAGCATTGTACTGCCGGTGCCCAAGCCTCCCTCCCCAGACCCGAATGCTAACTCTCCAGGGCCCCATCCATTCTCTCACAAGAAGGGGTTCTCAAGACTCTGTCAGTCAGTTCACCCTTCTCCGTTTACTGATAAGGAAACTGAGGCCCAGAGTGGAGGAGACACTTGCCCAGATGCCCACAGCTGGTCAGGACTTGAACGCTTCCCTCGTTCCAAGACTCCACTGACACTCCTCGGGGCCCAACGGGGCCAGCACCCCATGGATGCTGAACAATGTTTTCAAACTGAGTGAATAGTCAAGTTGGAGAGGTTATCCCCTGGGATGTGGCTACCAGTTGGTTCCACAAGTTTAATTCGTCAGAAGAAATTAATCAGCCTGGGAATTAGGTCACCCTCAGATGCGGGAGGGCTGCTCTGTCAGGCCAATGAAGACAGGACAGTCAAAGGGCTTTGGAACAAGGAGCAGAAATCCTCTTGCCCTGGCTCTAGCTGGGCAGGGCTGAGCTGCTGGCATCTCTGACCAGGGCTGTGGGCTGACAGAGGGCAGCACTCCCGAAGTCCATCGAGAGCAGCTCCACAGGCATCTCCTGAGCCCGCTGTCCTGGGGTCAATCTGCCAGCAACTCCAGCCCCTCCTCCCTCCCTCGACTTCTAGGTCAGGTGGGAACCCTGGGGCCGAGGTGGGCTCAGAGAAGGGCTTTGGGAGCCTAGGCTGGGAGACTGGGCATGCCGGTCCCCAGCTCCACCTCGCTACTTCCTCACCGCGAGGTCAGAAGAAAGAGATCTTCCGTAACAGAGGAACCCCAGTGAGGTCACAGCTTTTGGGGCGACGGTTGCAGCACAGCATTAAGTGCAGCCAGATAAAATGGACCAGGGGCTCTGGCTCTGTGATTGTCAACAAGCCCGGTCCTTCTCAGGCCATTAGCACTTTCTTAGAAAGAGGCAGATGAGTGACAGCATCCTCTGAGCACAGGTGGTCACTGCACTGACCCAACCTGGATTCCCAGACCCCTTTGTTCCCCCTCTCCTACTCAGTCTTTCTAGAAGGGTAAGAGAGAAGTCATGCGGGCTGAGGCCTGAGGGCTCCTCAAGGGGCCAGCAGGTGCAGAGGCCATTCTTTATGAAGTTTCCTGGCTAATTCATTAGTGGGTGATCCCCTGTGCTCCCAGCCAGCATGCCACTCCTCTCACTTTGTGCTGTTGAGGTCAGTCTTCCTCCCCAGGGTGTACCTGCCTAAACTCCCCCTGCCGGTAGTAGATCAGCCTCTGGGCATGTGGTGTGGAGGGCAGAGTCCATTTGTACTCAAAGGTAAGTGGTCGAGCAGGAGACTTGCTGGTACAGAGCAGAATAATCAATGGTAGAAAGGCAAGGGCTAAATCAAGGAGAGAAAGAGAGAGGAGAGGGAGAGAGATCGATGAGAATCACCTGCCAACGCGTGGCAGAAAGGATGAGGAAGTGCACAGAACCATAGGCAGGATTCAGACCCCTGAATTCAGTTCCTGGTTCTATCCCCAATTTGCAGGATGACTTCAGACACAGTGTTCTCTGCACCTTGTTTCCCATTTGTTTCATGGCTATTGGGTTAGGTGATATCTTAAAATCATTGCCAATTGCTGATACCAAGATAGGAAGATGAACTCTTTGAGTGTGTCTTATTCATAAAGCTCTGAATTCCATCCCCCCTACCTTTGCCCCACCTGATGCTCAAGTCACTGCCTGGCATAGAGTAGATACAACAGGTAAGATTGCTGTGCAAATTATTAAAGGGAAATGAATGAGAAGTTGGCAGAGGAAAGCAGAGGAGAGGAGGAAGCACTTGGAATAGAAAGGGCTCATCTTGGGTTAAAACTGGTTGAAGAGAAGGCTACTCAGGATGCCACTGAGAGAAGAATCTGGCTGACCAGCAAGAGACTGGAGTCAAGGAATTGGATAGAAATTCCCAGAACTGAGAGTGCCCCTTTTTCCCAATACACATGTCCCCATCTGATAAGGCAAATGAAGACTTTCGGCAAGAGTGAGAGGGAGGAGGAAGTTGTTGGCATTTCCGTGTTGACTCCTGTGTGGCTGGAAGAATCCATGGAGGTGTCTACATCTCCGGCTGAGTGTGTGGGTCTGTACGTCTCTGGCATTTTTGAGTGTGGGGGTCCGAGTCTGGGTCTTTGTGGGTATGTGGCATGTATGTCTTTGGATGGATCTGTGTATGCGTCTACGCCTTTGTGTAAATGGCTGTTAGTGGGTGTCCATGTGTGCCCGTGTGTGTCTATTCCTGTCCTGGTGAGTGTGAGTGTGTCTCTGGCATGTCCATGTGACTGGATTTATCAGGATATGCCTGCATCTGTGTGCAGGCTCATATTCCTGTGTGCTTCTGTGTCTCGGAGCATCTGAGTGTTTGCTGCAAAGGTGACCTTTTCCGAAAGCTGCCTGGGGGACGGGGTTTCTGGTGCTAGATCTAAGATTCTCTGCCTCATTTTGTGACCTTAAATAAGTCCTTCCTATCCATTTCAGAGGAGACCCCTGGCATGCCTGAGCTTTAGGAAGGCGCTCCGAGTCAAGAACAGCAGCTCAGCATCCAGGGAAAGCAGTCCTGTGGAAGGATTTCCAGGGGAGCCAACGTAAATTCAATTTATCTCCCATCATCAAAAGTGTTTAGGGGCTGGGAGAAAAGGGAGGAAATGGACATTTTTAAAAGCACCTACTATTTGTTGAGTGAATATATATGCCTCAAAGAGGTTTAACTTCTCTGAGGGTTCTCTTGTAATTTCCTTTGTATATTCGATTCCCTCTTTCTAGAATTCCCTTTTACTCTTGTGTGTCCAGTGAATAGCTTGTCCTTCAAGCTGGCCCTGCTCAAATGCCACCTCCTCTGTGGAGCCTTCCCTGAGTGCCAGGAGAGTTAAGACAAAGTCCTGTGGTAGGTCTAAGGCCAGATAGTAACGGACAACGAATATTTGCCCTCAGAAAGCTCGTCATCTAGTGGAGAAGAGCATCACAGCAGAAGTCACAACACCAGCAAATGAGACCTAAGTTCCAAATGAGAGGAGAGAGGCATGCAAGCGAGGGCTGGAGGAGTCAAGAAAGGAGGTGGGGCTTCTTGGAGGAGGTGGAGCCAGAGTTGGGTATTGAGAAAGGACATGAAGAGCATTTCAGGCAGGGACCAGCATACAGAAAAAGCATGTGAGAAACATGTAAATAAGAGATGGTGAGGAGGCCGGCCTGGCTACAAGGGGTCACAGGGAAACATGTGGAAGCAGCTGGAGTTGAGAGCACCGGAGAACCAAGTTGGAAAGCTCTGGTTGCCAAGCTGAGCCATTTGCCCTGATGGGCAATGGGAGACCAGCACGGCCGTACACGGAGTAGAAAGAGCATGGCTCAAGAATTTCCAGCCCCTTTTAGTTCTGGCTTTCTCTCTCTTTAAGGCTGCTGTCCTAGCCCACAGGAAACACACTGAAGTCTCTGGGTGAAGATGGATTAGGATGCATGTGTCCTCAAGATCGGGGACCTTTGGCCAGGAGAGACACCAGCCCACAGACGGTGCAGACAGTGTTGAGGTCTGGCATACCACCATTCGGGTGAGAGAGCCCAACATTCCTTTGCTGTCTTCTTGCCTTGGGTCCTATCTTCCGCCCCACCCCACTTCACTGGGCCTTACAATGGTCGGGAGGACAAAGCCACGTGTCAGCTCTCCCGACCCACAACATGCCTTTGTCTGCCTTCACATTCTCTCTGCCTGCCTCAAATGCCCTTCCCACATCCAGGTCTCTATTTGATGATCTCCTGCGGATTCTTCCAACCCCATTCAAACTTCACCTCTTCTTTGGAATCTTCCCTGAATCAGGCAAGCCCAGGAAATTCCTCCTACTTTGTTCATACAGTTAGTGTAGTGCTTATTATTGTGCATGGCTGGAGGTCAAGGACAGTAGCTGACCTGCCTTTATAATCCTAGAGACGAACACAAAGCCTGATCCAAAGCAGGCACTCAATAGATAGGTGTGAAGTGTACAGCTAAGCTGTTACACTGCCCCCAGACAACTTCAAGAAAGTTCAAGAAAGACCACTGGGTCCAATTCCAGTTAAGAAACACATTGGCAAAACAGAGGGTGACCAGAATGGAAAAGATCCTAGAAATTAGGTCCTCTAGGAAAGAATCTAAGGCACCAGGTGTGTTTGGGTTGGAGAGAAGAAAACTTCATAGACTCTTTTTTAACATTGCGTGAGAATCTGCAGAGAAGGGAGATTAGGTGTCTAACCCCCAGTGGCCCAAACTGTGACCACTTGGAGAAGTTACAGGGAAGCAGGTTTCAGTTGAGATTAAGAAAAACATCTTTAAATAACTACAGGCTCCCAGCAGTGGACTGGATTGCCTTGAGTAGCCTCAAGGAACAGGTAGAAGGCATCAGAAGTTGAGGGAAAGGGAAGAAACATCTCCTAAGCATCCATGCTCTGCTACATGCTTATACGTACATTACCCATTTAGTCGTGGCATCGACCATACAGAGAGGAATCATCGGTATTTCCACTCTGTGGGAAGAGCAGAGCTGAAATGAATATGGTCTACATTTAAAAGTCAAGCAGGACTAAGACCCAGGTGGCTCTGACTGCAAAGCCAGTGGCTTTTCTTTTATATCACACTTGAAGGTGGGGAAGGAAGGTCAGGGGCTCTGCAGGGGAGAATTCTGTACCTCAAGAGAGGACGAATCGGAGAGATGTCAAGGTCCTGGCTGTTGAAAACTTCAGCTTTATGCTGGGGGAAGGGGTGGAATTGGCATAGGCAGATGACTCCCTGGGATGGCCAATGGGTGGCAGTGATAGAAAAGCAGAAAAATGGAAGGAAAAAAATAAGCTACATCTGGGACTTTTCCTGTGAAGTGACAAGAGCAGAAATTGCAGTGTGTGCATCATCTCCTCTCTTTCACCTTCCCTTGCCTCTTTTTTCTCTCTTTGCTCTTTAAAAAGCTTCAAAGTTTCATTCAAAAAATGCTGATTGGGTGAGTTTTGTGTATAGATCGCTGGGCAAAACAGGGAATGAGTGCAGCACCTTCTTGCAAAAAGCATCCGAGCTAAGAACTGACTAGGTTCATGCTCTGGGAGCTCACCAAAGCCTGGCCCTCTTTCCTGGCAAAGCAGGGATGAGCCAGGCTAGGAATAGAGGATTTATAGAAACTTTGCATCAGTGGGGGAAAAAAAATGTATTTTAAGGAAAGGTTGAGTAGGTAACAAAATGAGTGCTTTCTTTTGTAGACAACTGAAGTCACTTGATTAGCTGAGAAGCTTTGAAGTTTTCAATCAGCTGAGGTCAGAGCAAAGACAAGCCCGGCCCCAGTATCATAGGTGGAAGTTACCTTCCTGATACCACGCCTCCTCTGCCCACAACCGCACACAATCTCTTCCCCCGTCTGACGCCTTCCCCTCCGACACCATAGCACGTCTGCTGGATAAAACCCTATTCATTCTCCAAGGTCCAGTTCAAATCCCATCTCTTCTTTACATCCTTCCCAAACTCCTCTGGTAGAATAATTTTCTCTCACGTGGTTCATAAAATTAGTAGAGCATGAAACATTGCAAGCTGCTGTAGGTCAGAGTGTGGGCAAAAGCTAAGATTCACCCTGTTCCCCACAGGCCCTAGCACAGAAGTCAGCAAACTATGTCTTATGGGCCAAATCTGCCCCTTCTGCCTGTTTATAATAAAGTTTTATTGGAACAAAGCTATGGCCATTCATTTACATATTACCAGTGACTATTTTCATGCTATAATGGCAGAGCTGAATACTGTAACAGAGACCATATGGCCCACAGGCCTAAAATACTCTGTGGTCCTTGACAGAAAAGCTTAGTGATTCCTGAGTTAGCACATAATATGCTGTGAATAAACGAACAGCAAATGCCAAAAGGAGTTTTATGAAGAAACTTCAACTGGTTTTCAGATGGCCTGGGTCCCAATTCTGCCTCAACTTTTTGTTTGACTAAGCAAATGATGGTAGATAAATAGATAGATGGCAGAAAGATGGGTAGATCGGTAACAGTTTTGGGTGCTGGGTGCTGTGCTAAGTATTTTACATGTATTACTCACTGTATCTTCACAACCAACTCCATGCGTAGCTATTCATATTTTCATCAATGAAAGAAGAAGAAACAGAGGTTCGGAGAGGTCACACTGCCCGAGTGGTAGAGCCAGATCTTTAGGTCTGTTCTACTCCAAGCTCGAAACTACCTACAACCTTAGGAACTGAGATTCAGTTTCTTCATAAAATGAGGATTATTGGGTGGGCAGTGTGGTTTCCAAGGCTTTTTAGCTAGCAGAAATTTACAAATAGGACATGGAACCCCAACACGCAGAAGCCTGCCTGAAGGTGTCCGAACTTAGGCCTGCTCCTCATCTGCCCCCGCAGCATCCCCACCGTCCGGCCACTCCATGGCGCTGGCCAACCGCACCACAGCCCCAGAGTTCCTCCTCCTCGGCCTGGTGGACGGAGCAGACATCCACCCGCTGCTCTTCCTGCTCTTCCTCAGTGTCTACCTGCTCAATGCCCTGGGCAACTTGACCATGGTGGTGGTGGTGAGGTGGGACAGGGCCCTCCGCTCCCCCATGTACTATTTCCTGGGTCACCTGAGTCTCGTGGACGTCTGCTTTACCACCGTCACCGTCCCTAGGCTGCTGGCCGGCTTGCTCCACCCGGGCCAGGCCGTGTCTTTCCAGGGATGCTTTTCCCAGATGTACTTCTTCGTGGCTCTGGGCATCACTGAGAGCTACTTGCTGGCAGCCATGTCGTATGACCGCGCGGTGGCCGTCTGCCGCCCCCTGCACTACTGCGCGGTCATGACGCCCGGGCGCTGCGCGGCGCTGGTGACCACGTCCTGGGCGGTGGCCCACCTGCACTCGCTACTGCACACGCTGCTCATCTCGGCGCTCTCCTACCCGTGCCCCGCCCCCGTGCGCCACTTCTTCTGTGACATGACAGTGATGTTGAGCTTGGCGACCTCGGACACGGCGACCGCGGAGGCTGCCATCTTCTCCGAGGGCCTGGCGGTGGTGCTCACCCCGCTGCTCCTCGTGTCCCTCTCCTACCTGCGCATCCTCGTAGCGGTGCTGGGAGTGCGGTCGGCGGGGGGCCGGCGCCGCGCCTTCTCCACCTGTGGGGCCCACCTGGTGGTGGTGTCGCTCTTCTTCGGCTCTGTCCTCTCCGTCTATTTCAGGCCGTCATCTGCCTACTCAGCCCGCTATGACCGCCTGGCCAGCGTGGTCTATGCTGTGCTCACACCGACCTTGAACCCCTTCATCTACAGCCTTCGCAACAAGGAGGTCAAGGGCGCCCTCAAAAGGGGGCTCAGATGGAGGGCTGCACCCCAAGAGGTGTAAGGGCACGTCCTGATTCACTGGCATTTCAATAATAAGAACAATTACAAAAGAATACCCCCCCCCACCTTTTCCTGGCTTCCCAAAGCACCAGCAGTTTTGGTCCTATAGCGTCTTATTTCTGGTTAAATTAAGAATTAGACCAGAAACAAAGGGGACAATGTGTTTGTTTTACAGGAATGGGTATATCGCAATTAGAGAAATTCATTTCTGCATTGGCGGAATGTTTGAAATAGAAACTACTTTTAAATTTTGGAAAAATGGAACTGGGAACAGGCAGGGAACTAAGGAAAGGGCCTTGCAGCTTTTGTAGAGGGAGGGGAAGACTGGCGGTAGCAGCCGTCTAGGGGATGGAGAGGAAAGCCGAGAAGTTGTTTGGTTTTTTTTAATAGCTTATTGTCAAATTGGTTTCCATCCATAAAAATAAACTCAAAATGGATAAAGGATCTGAATGTGAGACAGGAAATCCAAGACGTTTTTAAGGAGGTATTTTGGGGGGAGAGAGAGTGCTCCAGTGTAGACCACACTCTTCTCAGACTCCTTTTCTGGAAACTTCAGGAAAGATCTAGTTTTAATTTTAAGTATTCAAACAAAAATTTTTAAATTCTATTCGCTAGATAGTATGTCTATCATTTTCATGGCAGGAGTTCAAAAATGCAGATAAAGGTCAATTTTCCTTGTCTATCACTCAATCCAACCTCCACTCCCATGCCAGTTACCAGTTCAATACCTCCCCCACCTTTCTCTTCTTGCTTTTGACACATAACTAGTGTCACCCTCTACATATGATTTTGCACTTTCCCTTGTCATGCAACAATAGTGTAGGCGATCTTTTCTTAACACAATAAATGGAACTTCTTCATTTAGCTTCATGATACACAACCCTATACTGTGATTTTCCACAGTCTAACCATTCTCTTAGTGTTATGCTTTCCCAGGATTTCACTATTACAATAATGTAATGATATCCTTGTCATAAGCATAATAAAAGATAACGTTTAGTGAGGATTTATATGCTAGGCACTGTCCTAACTCTGCGTGTATGTCTGCCTTAAACCTCACAAGATTCCAGGAGGAAGATACTATTCTCATTGCACCAGAGAGGAAACAAGTCTACAGAACCCAAGTGGCTTTTCCAAAGCTGTAAGACTCAGGAGCTCATCTTCTTCAATACTTTCCAGTTGATTCATTTTTTTCATAATATTGGGCATATTTTAGTAATATATAAGTTCCTAAAATATATTGTGCCTATATTTTCAATTTTTTGCTTTCAGTAGTATTCTCATGATTTTAACATTGCATCTGGAGCTGTTGATTTTGCTCTTTTTCACTCCCACCGTTCCGTATTGATGTCTTTTCTCTTTTACTGCCTTATTTTACATGCCATTTTATCTGTATTTATATTACCAAAGGGCCAACATTCAGTCATTATTACTCTATTGCTTCCTGGTTTTCAATTCCATCAAGCTTTTACTTTCATATTTTTGAATTCCTTCCTCCTGTTTTCTCTGTGTTGATTTTGTTACACCTTTTCCAGATTCTCTAGGCTTATGTATCCTCTCCACTTCGGGAGGGGTGTCTCTGCTAATGCCCACTGCTGGTGGAACTTGACTACACTCAGCATGGGTAATACGTCTCTCTCTCTCTCTCTCTCTCTTTTTTTTTTTTTTTTTTTTTGAGAAAGGAGTTGATGCCCTTCTTAGGGCTTACTGTTCCTGCTGACTGATTCTGTTAGACTCTGCGATGTCTTCCATCCGGTTCTGGGCTCTAACTTTAGCTGCTGCGTGGACCCCTCACTTATTATCCTGATACCCTCTGGAGACACACTGGCTCCCAGCTCCAGCAGGGCTCCACCAGTGTACGTAAGAACTTCTCAGATTTCACGGCCCAGCGTGGTTGAGAACATTCATGTTCATGTGCGTTCACATGTTGTGTGGAATATCAGACACTCTTCCCTAGACCAGAGCTGTCATGATAGGGCTGCCCCATGTAGCAGTGGCTCTTCTGCAAGGTGCCTTCTCCCAGAGAACCACCAAACAGGTAGGGAAAGTTCCCGATGCCCTCCAGTGTCCAAAACTATTGGAAGATTTTACTATACCCCCACTTGGTTATTGAGTGACAAAGAGCAGGGCCTCACACTAACATCTGGACTCTCCTTAGAATCACTATTATTTTACATTATTCTTTTTCCCTTCTTTTTAAAATTTATTATTTTTTATTTTATATAATTTACTGTCAAATTGGCTTCCATACAACACCCAGTGCTTTAACAAGTGCCCTCCTTAATGCCCATCAGTTTGTTCTCTGTATTTAAGAGTCTCTTATGGTTTGTCTCCCTCTCTGTTTTTATCTTATTTTTCCTTCCCTTCCCCTATGTTCATCTGTTGTGTTTCTTACATTCCACATATGAGTAAAATCATATGATATTTGTCTTTCTCTCACTGACTTATTTCATTTAGCATAATATACTCTACTTCCATCCATGTTGCTGCAAATCACAAGATTTCATTCTTTTTTATTGCCAAGTAGTATTCCACAGTGTGTGTGTGTGTGTGTGTGTGTGTGTGTGTGTGTGTGTGTGTGTCTTCTTTATCCATTCATCTGTCACTGGACATTAGGGCTCTTGTCATAATTGGGCTGTTGTTGAAATGGTATTCAATGCAATTAGAAAAAAGAAATAACAGAACTAAGTATTTGAAAGAAATATGCATACTTACCAATACTGATGTTAACTTTGATTGTGTATCTTCAGATATCTTAAGTATCTTAAGATATTTGATTGAAATCCTTATTAGAAAACAATAAGAGAATTTAGTAAGGTAGAATATTTTAAAAATGATATACAAAACAATCAGTAACTCTTTTATGCACAAAAAATATTCTTGTCTAAAAACACAATACTGATCCCCTTTAACATTTTTTTAAATGTAAAATACTAGGACTAAATGTAGAAAGTAATATGTAGTAATATATTAAATTAAGACTAATTCAACTAAGAAATGAAAACTTGGAATAAATAAAGATATTAATTATTTATAGTTTGTAAGACAACTGTACAAATCAACTCTAATTCACAAATTAATGTAACAATTCAGTATAAATCCAGTTAATTTTCCAACAGATTTTTTAAACTGTAATTTAACAAAATAGATCTAAAGTATATCTGAAAGGATAAATGTGTCAGGAAAGTATTGGAAAAGAAGAAGATAGAGGAGGGCTTGTCACATAAGGTACTTAAAGTTTACTGTTATAAATAGTAAGACACCAATATAATAAGTTCAGAAATGAATAATAATAATAACAAGCCCAGAAAGTATACATGAGCACTTAGGACATTGTAAAGGTAGTTTTTAATACCTGTGAAAGTGGAGACAACTCACTTGCTGAGGAAGGGGAGAGAAGAAAAAGGGCCTTAAACAAAATTTTGGGTGGATCAAAGATAGAGATGTGGAAACTAACAACGTACAAGAATTAAAAAAAATAATAAGATAATAATAATAATTTGGGGATAGAAAAGCCCTTTCCAAGCGTGTCAAAGAAAACAATCATGAAGTAAAAATCAACTTACTTGTCTACTTTGAAGTTTATGATCTTAGGGAAAAACACAACACTACCAAATTCAAAAGATGAATAACAGACTGAGGAAAATATTGCCTACAAGACAGATAATGTGATCATAAGAAAAAAGAAAATTGACTCAAGACTAAGGACATGCACAAGGAAAAGTAGCTAATCAATATAAAGAGATGTTTGAGCTCACTGGTACATACAGAGATTGCATTTTAAAATAGTAAAATCTCATATTTTGATATCGGGTTGATAAATATTTTGAGAACAAAATATCCAGAGCTGGGAACATGTAAAGAAACAGTCGCTTTCATTCACTTTTGGAAGGAGTTTACCTTAGCAGAATTCCTTGGAGGCAACTTGACAAACTTCTACTCAATTATGAGTTGTTCATATGCTTTGATCTAGTACACCCATTTCTAAGGAGGTGTCCTTAGAAACGCAGCATAAGTCCACAAGGAAACATATGGACGAGGAAATAAAATTGAAGTATTGTTCAAAATAATAAAAAACTGAAAACAACCCAAGTGTTTACCAAGAAGATTATTTAAATAAATTATAGTAAATGCATCCATTCAACAAGTACTGTATATATTCCAAGATGATGATAGGTCTTTATATGAAATCATGAATTCAAAATGTATTTTAATAACATGAGAAAATGGTGTGTGTAATTTAGTTTTATTATATGTAATGTTAGTCTGTGCTGAGAAAACATATATGTACATAAAATATTCCCCATCTTCTAACTGTTTTCATGGAGAAGAGCAAAACTTTGGGGAATCTTCCATTCCACTTTATTATTTATTTCTTTGTTGTCTGGATAATTTTTCAGTGAGAATGTATTCTTTTTGCAATCAATAAAAATTTTTGAAGAAGAAAGGAAATCAAAGTTGGCATTATTAGGAAGACTTCTTTTAAAAGGTGAGATTTTTCAAGAAACATATGAAAATGTTTTCAAATCAAATCAGTTATTATTGTCCCTCTAACAATGAACTAGTCACTAAGAGATTGAGAGCACCTGTCTCAAGACACTTATATTAGGATAGAAGGAAACAAAGAAAGCATCATATAATTTCAGCATAATATTTCAGAGGAAAAAATCTACCTGGGAGTCATAAATAGATTCTAACCCTTCTGTCACCATTTGTTCTACTTTAGGCTACATATGGGCCACCATTTTACTGTGTATAAATTAAACAATCCATTAAAGAATCATATGGTTCATTCTATATGATTTTAATTCAAAAGAGACAGTCTCATCCAAAATATAGATATTATCAAAAGAAGCAATCTGTCATCGACTTACAAGTGATTGGTAAATCAAAGGAAAAAGAAACAATTTTAGAGTATGATCATCAAAGCAGTCAATCAACCAACACCTGAAATGAAAATTAAGAACTAAATAGGTAAGCAATGGAATAAATAATGATCTTTGGAGAGTAGAAAATTACAAAAGCATATACATAATAAACTGGAAGACATTCTTCATGGAATAAACACGTTTGGTAAAAGCAAAGCACTGAAGGGGCTGAGAAATTTGGATTTATTTCTTAGAGAATTAGGAATTATTGTACTTTCTTTGAGTATAGTAAACACTAAGGTTAGAGTGGTATTTACTCAAATTTGAGTAATAATTACTAAGTTTCCACTACATGCCAGTCCTTGTGCTACATCAGCCCCCAGATTCTGTGGTAAACCTAGGACGTGAGATGGACCACCCTATTGACAATGGGGAAAACATCTGGAAGTGCTATTCGGGCTGCATTAGCTTGGGTGCTTACTAGACTTTACAGAATACTACTCATTGTCAATATTATACCTACTGTTTGAAAACATACATTAATCTTTAGAATCCCTCTCTCAGAGAAAACTGAATTGTCCATTTAGAAAAGATTCTTCCTAGGGCTCCCTTTATGTCCTGATTCCTCAGGCTGTAGATGAAGGGATTCAGCATGGGGGTGACCACAGTGTACATCACAGCCATGACAGTCTCCTTGACAGTAGAATTGTTATCTGATGGGCATAAGTAGAGGCCAATGATTGTTCCATAGAAGAGAGACACCACGGAGAGGTGGGAGCCACAGGTGGAGAAGGCCTTGCGGATGCCCCTGGCAGAAGGGACTTTGAGGATGGAGGACACAATCCGTGCATAGGATAAAAAGATCAACAGGAATGGAACAATAATGACAAGCCCTCCCAAAATAAATATCGCCATTTCATTTATCTGAATGTCAGAGCAGGCCAACTTTAGCAGAGCTGACATGTCACAGAAAAAGTGAGGAATCACATTATCAGCACAGAAGGACAGGCGAGCCATGAGTAGGGTGTGCAATAAAGAGATAAAAGTGGTCAGGACCCAGGACAGCACCACCAGGGAAAGACAGAGCCTGGGGCTCATGATAATGGTGTAGTGCAGGGGAAAGCAAATGGCCACATAGCGGTCATAGGCCATGGCCACCAGGAGGAAACTCTCCAGGTCTGCAAAAAGCAAGAAGAAATACATCTGGGCCAGGCAGCCAGCATAGGGGATGGACGGGATTTGGCTCTGCATGTTCTGCAGCAGTTTGGGCATAGTGACAGAGGAGAAGCAGAGGTCAGAGAAGGACAAGTTACTGAGAAACAAATACATGGGCTTGTGGAGGTAGGAGTCCAGGCGAATGAGGACGACGATGAGAAGGTTCCCCAGGATGGTGGTAACATACATGGCCAGGAACAGCGCATAGAACAGGTCTTGCTGCTCTGGCTCAATAGGCAGGCCCAGGAGGAGGAACTCTGAGATGACACTTTGGTTTCCCATTTTCGTGTTGCTTTTGTTCTACCTTTGTAAGATAAAAATAATTTGCATGAAAGTATGAATATATATGTATATATACATACATATATGCACATTTCAGAATTTTCAAGAACTTTTAATATTTTAATTAAATACCCACAAGCCATAAGGGTTAAGTTCAGTACTTCTCTCACTGGGATGAAAGTGTAATATGCATTAACTCATTTATTCTTCACAACGGCCCTATGAGATAGGTACTATTTTCTTCGTTAAACAACAGATCTGGGACTGTAGCCCAACAGTCTAACTCTGGAACTTGACTTTGGGTAGGGAGTGCTTCCAGGACTGGTTACACATTGCAGGCTAGTAGGTAGATTGAGACAAAGCCCTGCCGATGGCAACACAGACAGAATGAGTTCTGAGAGTAAAGCATTATGGGAGAGAAAATGTGTTTTATCCACACATCTGATAATTAAAGAGAGATGTCTACAGTCAGCTTCAGAATATCCATAAACACAACCATTTTCTCTTGGTCAGAGAACATAGCAAGAGGGCCAGCAAAAGTCCTCTCTGTGGTAGAGGTGCATGAAAGCACCAGAAACCACAAAACTAATGGTGCAAATCAACCAGTTCAAGGAATGGAAAATTAAAGGGTCCTTGAACTCTCTCCATTTGTGAGTGCCTCAAAAAATATGGATAGAATAACCTTTGAGATATTAATCTTAGAAGTTTTTGTTTCCTCTCTTTTCACTTTCACTTCTTCCCATTCAATAGATAGTTAGCTCTGTGCTCCTTGTCTCCAGATAAAGATGTGGCAGAAAAGCAAGAAATGGTCCACAAGGTTTCCTGGTTTTTATATTCAAAAGCCTGAGCCCCAGAGTAAGGCCAAAATTTGCTGGTAAAGAAAAAAATGTCTTGACTAGAATTGGGAGGTGAAGTCATTCTTCCTCCCAGAAAACCAGAAAGAGATCTCCTTGAGCTGGGGATGGGGTATGTAGGCAGAGGAAGGATGGGAGAATGATCAGTGGGTCCCAAGAACAAGACCTGGCCATGCCACCAGGAAGGTAGGAAGGTCAGACACAAACACTGATTCAGAGGAAAGTAATATTTTTTTCAATAAATCTGATGATTTAAATGAAATAGTTAACTTCAGGGACACCTGGTGGCTCAGCTGGTTGAGCATCTGACTTCAGCTCAGGTAATGATCTCACAATTCACAATTTCAAGCCTTGCATCAGGCTCTGTGCTGACAGCTCAGAATCTGGAGCCTGCTTCGGATTCTGTGTCTCCCTCTTTCTCTGACCCCACCTCCTGCCTTGCTGTGCTCTCTCTTCTTTCTCTCTCTCAAATATAAATAAACATTTAAAAGAAATTTTAATGAAACGGTTAATGCCATAGAAAAAAGCAATTATATGACCAATATTTACTCAGGAAACAAGAGAAGTGACCAATGTGGGCTTCTCCTATTGTGTCTCTGGATCCCTTGAAGCCCATGGGCTGGCACTCATTTTCCCCTAGCCAGGCAATTAGAGCCCCAGACCTCTCAATAAGGAGTCATGATCTCAAATATCACCAGAGCTGCTTAACAGGATATAGCCTCCAGAGTTCACCCACCATGAGTGCTAGGACTGTGTCTACCTTGATCACTGTGAGATCCGGTTTGCTACTTGTATATTTGATGGTATTTGGTGATATTACCAAATTTATTTATTCTACCTACTCCATGATGGGCATGATCGACAAATTCTTGTCGAATAGTCCAAAAAGAGAAGTTGTAGAGACCATATTATCTGAAAGTAGTGCAATAAAATAAAAAATTAATCACAAAAATGTGATATACTTGGGTATTAAGGCTCTAATAAGTAACTTTTATGTCAAAAAACAAAGCAACAATGCTTTATTCAGAAGGAAAATACTACATATAGAATCATCATAGAAGCAAAGAAAAATCTATGCTTCATTTTTACTAATAAAGCAGAAAAAATAAAAATAAATGAATAAAATATTAAGCTGAAAAGGATAGAAAAAAGAGTGGCAAAATATTCAAATAAAAAGGATTAAGAAATTGATAAAGTAAAAGCATATATTAACAAAATGAAAACATAAAAGCAGTAAAATGATAAAATAATTTAAGAGCTTTGTTTTCAAAAGATCAACAAAATAGACAAAACTGCCCAATTTAATTTTTAAGAAGATAAGAATAACTGTAAAAGATTAAGAATTAAAAAAGGATATAGTCACAGAGGCAAATTTTTAAATTTTCCTTAAATGTCTCAAATAAATTTGAGTAAATAAACTGAGGGCTGAAGGGGAACAGGGAGAGGGGAAGGGGGGATGATGGTCATGGAAAGGGGCACTTGTGGGGAAGACATATGGGTGTTATATGGAAACCAACATGACAATAAACTATAAAAAAGTCTGGACAAGACATTTTCTAAACAAAAGCAAATTGAAAAACTGGCTGTATAATAAGTATACATGATATCTGAATAGACCATTAATAAAATAAACATTCAAGAAGGAGTCAAAAAAATCAAAGACCAACAGATATGAAACAAACTGAAAAAAATAATTATCTCTAATAAATTTCTTTAGGCCAACAATAAGCATATGAAAAGATGCTCAACATTATTATGCAAATTAAAATCATAAGATACTACTACACACCCACAGGAATGGCTAAAATGAAAAAATTAACAATATCAAATTTTAGTGATTAATATTCTCATATATCTCAAATAAGAATATAAAATAGTAAACTGTTTGCAGCTCTTAAAGGTTAACATTTACTCACCCTATAGTCCAGAATAGTCACTCCTGAAATATCCCAAATAAATGAAAACAAATGTCCTCAAAAACATGTGTAATAGAATCTTCTAAGGAAGCCTTAGACATAAGAGCTAAAACTGAGAAACCCGGTGACCAGGAGAATGGATAAACAAACTATGGCATATTCATTTTTATGGTGTACTATATACCAGTGAAAAAGACTGAACTATGATGATTCAAACAACATAATGGATAAATATCAAAAACATTACACTGAATAAAAAAATCCAGACTCAAAAAAAAAATGTTGGTTGATTCCATTCATATGAAGCTCATGAGCTAGCAAATCTAACCCATAATGATAGAAACCAGAATAGTGGTTATTTGGACCTGCATGGGTGTTAACTAGGAGAGGGCATGGAAAATTTCTGGGATGTAGAAATGCTCTGAATCTAGACCAGTGCCATGGTTACATGGGTGTAAAATTCAGCAAGCTGCACACATAGATTTGTGCACTTTATGTAAATTACACTGCAATTTTTAAAAAATCCTTGGGTCAGGCAGCTTTCTGAATTTTTCAAACTTCCAAGGAACAATAATCCCCCGGTTCTACATAAATCATTCTAGAATCTATAATTAAATCAAAAGCTACATAATTTACTGAAGAAGAGGGGGAAAGAAGACATGAAAACAGAATTATAGTACAATTCCACCTATAGAAATACATATGGAAAGCCTAAAACACTAATAATTCCAGCTTTTCATGTTTGAAAAAAGGTAATATGTCTAATTTAAAAATTAGGATTAATGAATCAGAGGCACTTGAAAAACATCAATGCCAATTTCTGATCACAGCTCAGAATAAAATAAGAGATTACTTCCTTAATATGTGTTAAGATTGGATTGTGTCCCCTCTCTGAGCATACTTTCATTCCCTAGATCATGGTGAAATGGAAGTCCCAGGACTCCAACAAGAGATTTAATATTATCAAAAGATTTTGTTCTCCTTTAATTCCCCATTAACTGTAATGCTGGGTATCCACCACACTGATCCTAACGAGGCTCCCTCAACTGTTCAAACACTTCCAGAGCCTCAGAACTCAGCAGTGGGTTGCTTGTCCTACATCTGCCATCAAGTTCTGCCGGCAACACTGACTGACTGCCAGCCTTGGCACAGACTGTTCTCATATCTTCAACCGCTTCACTCAGGGAAGATCCTGTGCACATCCAAACACGCTCTCATGTTGCCCTGTTCCGGACACTGATGGGACAAATTAGGAAACAAGTACTGTATTTTTTTTCATTTTTAAAAATAGTTTATTGTCAAATTGGTTTCTGTACAACACCCAGTGCTCTTCCCCACAAGTGCCCTCCTCCATCACCACCACCTCCCTCCCCCCTCCTCATCCTCCTTCAACACTCGGGTTCGGGTTCATTTTCAGTATTCAATAGTCTCTCAGGTTTTGCATCCCTCTCTCTCCCCAACTCTCTTTCCCCTTTCCCCTCCCCATGGTCCTCCATTAGGTTTCTCCTGGTCTCCTGTTAGACCTATGAGTGCAAACATATGGTATCTGTCCTTCTCCTCCTGACTTATTTTGCTTAGCATGACACCCTTGAGGTCCATCCACTTTCCTACAAATGGCAAGATGGCAGAGAAGAAGGGAGCTCTGGAAACTTCGTCCGCCCCATCTATCAAACTGAGAAGGACATTACTCTTATCTGCAAGAGTGGAAGGAGAAAATACAGACTCCAGAAAGAAGACAACCTCAAAGATGCCTGAGTGAGTGAGTGTATTATTTTTAAACCAAAGGGACTTTGAACAGAAGATTTACAATCTCTGTGTATTCTCCTACTTTATTGCAAATATGAAGCCTGTTTTTTTTGTAGGAGACCTAAAGACACTGGTGTCCTTGCTTAAGAACAATAGTTGGTCAGTTCTAATTTAAGAAGAAACACAACTATGAAGTAGGGTGTCTCAAGACACACATAGGACAGTTTGCTGAGAATTTCCCAATATACATGACAAAAAGATTTAACTTATCAAGAGTCAAAATCCCCAATAGTGGTAAAAATTTTAATCAAGATTTTGGAGGCAATCAGAATGAATCACGGTGGCTAATCTCAAGCAGCACTGTCCACTGGCAATAAAATACATTCCACAAATACAAGTATTTTACATTTTACATTTTCAGTATAATTTTACATTTTCAATAAACACATTTAACTTTTCAATAAACATATTTAAAATGGCAATTTTAAATGTTCAACAAACACATTTAAAAAGGCAAAAAGTGGGGTGTCTGGGTGGCTCAGTTGGTTAAGAGTCCAACTTTAGCTCAGGTCATGATCTCATGGTTCATGGGTTGGGGCCCCGTGTTGGGCTCTGTGCTGACAGCTCAGAGCCTGGAGCCTGCATCAGATTCTGTGTGTGTGTGCGTGTCTCTCTCTCTGCCTCTCCCTGCTCATGCTCTGTCTCTCTCTCAAAAATAAATAAAACATTTAAAAATTGTATTAAAAATAAAAAAAATTAAAAAGGCAAAAAGAAACAAGTGAAGTTAATCTTAGTCACATATTTTAAGTCAATGTATCCAAGATAGCACCATTTCAACACATAATCAATACATTTACACTAAAACCTCACACATATATTTTCCTTGAAATCCAGTGTGGATTTTATACATACAGCACGTCTCAGTTTGAACTAGCCACATTCAAGTGCTCAACAGTAACATGTAACTAGCTGTTACCAGACCGAACAGTACACATCTAAAGTATAGCTTCTCTATGGCATACTCTGAAGCTAATTAAAACAAAATGTAAAAAAAAAAAAAACCCAAAAACTGAGTAGGTGTGCTGGAAAATGGAAAATCGTGCCTTGGCATGCCAGTAATTTTGAGAATTTCTGGATCGTATAAACAAGTGGGAATCAGATTAAGGGAAAGTTCATCAGAGTAACTGGCTCTCATGTAACACAAGCTATGAAGAGGCTCGTCCAGAAACAAATGGTCCATTTCTCCCAGAAGCATTGGAAGATTCTCAAATTCAGAGAAGAAAAAGTAGATCACAGGGCCAGTGGGAGGGTAGATGGGAGTGCCAACAACAAATTCTGAGGAATACAGATGAGCCCCAGATATGAAGATATGAAGCACTTGGTCACAACCCAAACCTAGACATCATCCCAAGCACATTGGCCCATTAGGTAGCTGGGAGACTTTGCTGAGGCAGTCTCCTGGTGAAGCCAGTGAGGCCAGACACAGAGGGAGATAAAACTCTAGCAAAGGGCTGGTCACCACAGCAAGCACAGCAGTGAAGACCCCTAATCTGAGCCTCCCCACAATGCTTTCTCCTCCACCTTCATGGGGTTGGTGCCCCTTGGGAGTCCACCATTGAGGCTGAAGAAGATTGTATTCAGGGAGCAGTTGGAAAGTAAGCAGACCAAAGGGCCACCAGAATGCTGATCACTCAGCTGTTCACCTGAGCTGCCCCTCCACAAGCTTTATTTGGAACAAAGCGGGTACAAAACCAAGTGGCAGCTCTGCCACCACATACCCATCAGCAGTTGCATACTTCTCGCTGGTCTGCACCCAGCACTCCTACTCCAAAGAAAAATCCATCTATTTGTCTGCCCACTCAGCGTACACACCCTGTCAGCCACCCAGCTCAGTGGGTGTAGGGAAGAAGATGATGAGCCCAAACTGATGTGAGCCCACGTCCCACACTTGTCTCGGGCTGCGGGCTGTTTAGAACCAGGGTTCTGCCAAACTGCAGAATGACACAGAGGTCTGAGTTGCTGCAGATTAAAAGGCAATAGATGTTCTCTCGTCATCTGCAGGCACTAGACCCCAACACTGTAGTTCTTAACACTGGAACTACTAGAAAAATGGCTACCCAACTCACATGAAAATCTTGTCTCTTTTTCCTTTTAAGACTTGATTGACCCAGGGAACATTAGTTAGGGAAGCAAGAGTCAGAAGAGAGTAAGAATGAAATGAACATTTTGGGAACTGGGAGGACCCCAGGGTATGGGGAGGACCCCGGTGTGTGTACAGAGTATTTAATAGCTGGGCTCTGGAGCCAGTCAGCGTGGGGTCGCCTTACTACACTCATACCCGCTTCATGACCTTGGCGGAGAAACTTAATCTCCCTTAGTCTGAATTCCCTTATCAGCTTAACAGAAACACACAGCACCTAATTTATCACACCAAAGTAAGTTGACAAAGTGTGGTATTAGTAAGACTACTGTCATCATTAAGTTCTTGATGAGGACGCAGTGTTTCTGCAAGTACCCCTACCCTCATATCCCTCTCACCCATGAGTCCAGCATGTTGGTGCAAGTATAGAAAAGGTAAAGGAGCACTGTGGGATAGAAGAAGCTATTGGCCTAAAAGGGACAAATATTTGGAACCTAATCATGAGGATTTCTTCTCAAATTATGAGTTGAATCTATCTCTAGTTAAAGATATTAATATTCAGATAACTCTATGGAGGGTGAGGAAAATCAGCTTCATGGAAAGGAGTTCCCAAAATGGTCTCTCATCCTCTGTTTAACCTTAATTCCAATCAAAATATTCAGTAGCAACAAAAGTCAGACTCTATCATTACAGGCTAGTAACTTTGGCAAATTGCTAAACTTTTCCAACCTTACACTCCATCATCAGTGATTCTTACACACCTTGCAGAACTGTGGGTTTGGAATAACTGGCACTTACAAATGATAAAGCACTCCACAAATATATGATTTATTTGTTCCCATTAACAACAGCTCTGGTGATTCTCAGTTACACTTGGAGATGGGAATCGCTGTTGAGAGGAAAACAATGAAGCTATGACTTCTAAATCATCCTGCAAGAATTGCACTACTGCATTATGGAATCTTAATATCTGTTGCAGGGGATTTTAAAGTAACCATCTCTTCTGAACTCCCTCCCAGCTTACCCAGCTTCTCTGAGTGTGGCTCCAGAGCCCGCTTCCTGTTTGTTACCTCTCCATCATACATGTTTGGCGGGAGTCCCTGCCATTGTCTTCTGACTCCTCTCTTCTATAATGGCCTGACCCCTGGGATCCCTGGGTCCCAAAGAAACTTATTAGTAACAAACTCAGTGCTTAACCCCTACCCTTGCTCCTGCATATTTCTAAACCCTGAAACAGGACTCTGGGTTTACTCTAAGTTGGATCTTCTCAAGAAAGTTTTCCCCAACCATTACAGCACACACTAATATCTCCTTTCTCTATCTTCTGCAATATCTGGCCTTCTACAATAGTTATCAGAGTCAAATACTGTGGCATTTGGCCACCACTGTTATGTGTTATCCAATGACTGCTTCCATATATACCAACCTTCTCTTCTCAGATGGGCTTTAAACTCTATGACAGCAAGCACTGTGTTTATTCACCCAGGAAATACTTAATCTATTACTTCATTAATGCATTCCTTCTAAAAATATTGACTGGGTAACTACCATGTGCAAGGCACTGAGCCATGATTTTTGGGAAAAACTGTAGACATGGTGCCTGCCCTCAAAGCACTTGTAGTCTAGCTGGCAGACATGGCAACTAAACAAGCTACTACCAAGGATTACAAATGCTCTCATAGGAGAAATAAAAGATATGATAAGAATGCATATTAAGGACATCTTTATCCTTTAGGAAGGAGACATGTTTTGTTTTGTATTTTTAAAAAAATTCAAGCAGAATCTGAGGAGTTTTCCAGAAAAAGAAAAGTATCTAGAGAGGAAATAGTATATGGAAAAACTCAGGTGAGAGAGTCTGAAGCTTTTTAAAATAAAGGAAGTTTAGTGTGGCTGAGGTATAGCGCATGCTCTGGAAGGAGAGTAGAAGATGGGGGTCATTGGGAAGGGAGGAAGGTGAGTGATACCATTCAATGATTCCTCAAAAATGTTAACCATATGATCCAGCAATTCCACCCCTTGTGTTTACCAAAAACAAAACACACACACACACACACACACACACACACACACACACAACAAACAAAACTGAAGTAATAAAAAAAATACTTGTACATGAATGTTCATAGCAGCACTATTCACAATAGACCCGATGTGGAAACTATCATCATCTGATGACTGGATAAAGAAAATGTGGTGTATTATACAATGGAAAAATATTCAGCACTAAAATAGTGTACTGATACATACACAATATGGATAAACCTTGAAAACATTATACCAATTAAAAGAAGCCAGTCACAAAAGCCACATATTATATGATTCTATTTATATGAAATTTCAAGAATAGTCAAATCTATAGAGACATAAATAGATCGGTGACGTCTAGGGAAAAATGGGTAGTGATTGTTAATGGGATTGGGAACAGGTGATGAAAATGTTCTAAAATTGATTATGATGATGGTTGCACAATTCTGTGAATATATAAAAAATAGTTAATTGTATATTTTATTTTTTAAAATAGTTTATTGTCAAATTGGTTTCCATACAACACCCAGTGCTCTTCCCCACAAGTGCC
>PISW01013547.1:0-25701 GCA_004023785.1 Mungos mungo
AAGAGGTGGTGGTGATGGAGGAGGGCACTTGTGGGGAAGAGCACTGGGTGTTGTATGGAAAGCAATTCGACAATAAAATATTATGGAAAAAAAAACATAATTTATATTCCAAAGCGACAGCAATCAAAACCGTATGGTACTGGCATAAAACCAGAATAGCGAACCCAGAAATGAACCCATGCATAGTCAGCTGACTTACAACAAAGGAGGCAAGAACATACACTGGAGAGAGGACCGTCTCTTCAATAAATGGGGTTGGGCACACTGGAGAGCCACGCGCAAAAGGACGAACCTGGACCGCTTTCTGAAATATACACAAACTAACTCAAAAGCAAAGATGTATGACCCGTAACCATAAAACTCCTAGAAGAAAACAGAGGTGGTTAAGGCTCCTTGACCTTGGTCTTGGCGATGTTGTTGTTGTTGTTTTTTTTTTAACTCTGACCCCACAAGCAAAAGGAAACGCAGGCAACAATAAATGAGACTACACGACACTGAAAAGCTGCCCGGCGAAGGACGCCACCAACAGAACAGAAGTGCCGACCTTCTGAGCGGGAGGAAATGTTTACAAGTCACCTATCTGATAAGGGGCGAAGACCCAAACTCTATAAAGAACTCCTACAACCCAATGGCAAAAAAAACAAAACAAAACAAACCCCAAACGATCTAATACTTTAAACGGGCAGACCTCCTGCACAGACACTGGTCCAAAGGCGACCTGCGGATGGACAACAGGTGCATGGCCAGGGGCCCCACATCACGCATCCTCGGGGAAATGTGACTGAAAACCCAGGGAGCGATCCCCCCCCACCTGTCGGAATGGCTGCTAGGAACCGCAGAAGGGCTGGCAAGGACGTGGAGGGCAGGGAAGCCTCGAGCGCGGGTGGGAATGCGAACTGGCGCAGCCGCTGCGGAAAACAGTACGGCATCTCCTCAGCAAATGAGGAGCAGAATTACTATGTGATCCAGCAGTTCTATTTCCGGGCGCGTCCCCTTGAGAGGTGAAAGCACGGACTCGAACAGCCAGTGCAAATACACCACGCTCAGATGCGCCTTCTCCACGGGAGCCAAGACAGGGACGCAACCTAAGTGTCCACGGATGGATGAAAGGGTGACGCAGAGCTGTTGGGGGTGGGGGGTCCACAGACACGACGGAGCATCATCCAGCCAGAAAAAGAAGGAAATCTTGACATTTGCAACGACAAGGATGGACCTGGAGGACATTCTGCTAAATGAAGAGAAAAATAAGTACCTTGTGAGCTCACCTGTGTGCAGAGTCCAAAATAAAACAAAAAACCCAGCTCACAGATACAGAGAACGGAGGGAGGGGTGAGCGACATGGGTGAAGGTGGTCAGAGGTACAAACCGCTAGTTTTACAGGAGGTAAGTCCTGGGGACACCATGTGGGCCATGGGGACGGTATTTAATAATACTGTGTCGTATGTTTGAAAGTGGCTAAGAAATTAGACCTTAAAAGTTCTCATCACACACACACACACACACACACACACACACACACAAACCGTGTGGTGATGGTGCTCCCCGGGCTTATTCCGGTGATCGTTTCACAACATACACAAACACGGAGCCTTCGTGTTTTACTCCTGAAATGAAGGGTGTGTGTAAAACACGTCTCCATTAGAATCTATCTACACACACACAATCTCGCGTCCTAGGGCAGTCTGAGCCCGGGCCTTGAATTTGGAAGCCCGCCTGTGTTTGGTTCACAGCGCCCCATCTGTTGAGGTTTAAAAATAAGCCCCATCCCTCGGCGGGACTGTGGGGAACCACTTCCTCCGGGCGCCCCTCCTGGAACGTGGCCCGGGCCTTTCATCCGGGATTCCCAGGCTGGTGACCCAGGAGCTCACAGAACCAAGAAAAGAGAACGTCTGGCATGGGGCACCCCTGCGGTTATCATGGCCCGAGGAGAGAGCCTTTCCAGAAGGATCCCCCACCGGCTCAGAACCGGCTCCAGGCTCTGCCACCTGCCAGCCGTGCGCCTGAGGTCACCTGCGTGTCTCGTGTCTGGAGTCGGAGAGCAAAGCCTCATGCTCCTCCGTGTATATCAGAATGACGAGGGATGGTCAAGGCTTTGCGGAGAGGTCAGCCTCACGTGCGAGGCCTTTTATGGGTTAAACTGTGTCCCCCCTCCCCCCAGATACAGAAGTGCTACACCCTGGCACCTTTGAACATGACCTCATTTGGAAACAGGGTCTTCACAGATGGGATTAAGTTGAGGTCATTGGGGGGGGGGCCAGTCCAGTTCTCCTCCTCGGCCTTCGAAGCCCTGGCCAGGCCCCTGCTTCCAGGAAGGCGCTGGAACCCCCCGGCGTCTCCCGGCACCAGTAGCCGAGGCATGTACACCACACGGCCCAGCATCTACGGTTTCCCAGTGTTTGTAGTGAAACGAAAGTGCGTCCCAGTTTGGAGAGTCTCCCAAACCTCCCCCTGCCCGTGAGGCAGCTAGGCACATTCTAGAAAGAAGTGTGAAATCACTTGGATCTACCCATTTCCCGGGAGTGCCCCTTAGGCTCTTCCCACGGGGACACACCCCGACTAGAAGCGCCCGGAGAGGCCCCCCCTCTCCCCTGCCGCAGCGGCCCCGCCTTCCAACCACTTCCAGAACAGTCAGGCCGGAGACAGACTGGCCGCTTGTTGCCCCACACGCACCAGGAGCCCCGGGTTCCAGGCCTGCCGGGCCCACGCGCGCAGTGACTCTGGAAAGGGCTTCCGCCCCCTCTCCGCCGGGAGGTGGGCATGCCAGCCCAGCCCCCGGGTTTCCGGTGGGGCGCCCAGGACACCCACACCGGGCAGCCGGGCAGGGCAGGGCGAGCCCTGGCCCCACAGCGAAGCCTGGTCCCACACAGCGTCACAGTGCGGGGACACGGAAGATGCTCCGAGCCCATCGCGTCGGGCACCTTCAAGTCGAGCCAACGGGCCCAGGGGCACCCACAAGCAGGGAAGTGTAGCAGCTGTGGGCAGTGACCCGGCCTGAGCACAAGACAGAAAGGAGGGGTGTGCGCGGAACCATGGGTGTGTTACAACCACAGGAACCTCTGAGGATCCCAACACCAGGATCCCACCTGGAGCGTCGCAGCTGGGGAGGGAGGAGGGGCAAGGACTAGGCCTCAGTGTTATTTAAAAGTTCCCAGATGCTTCCGGCGCACGCCCTAGGCTGAGGACCAGGGGAGAACAGAGAAGCCCCATCTGCATGGAATTCCTGGAGCCTGGGGGCTGCCGAGCTCCCCCCACCCAGCCCGGCACTCCTGCACCGGATCACCGCTCCTGACAGTGGCTCCAGACGCTTCCGCCACGCTCTGCGCCCGCAGGCAGTTAAATACAGCCACAGACGCCTCACGACAGCCCCCAACAGGCAATACCATGGGCTGCATTTTACACTGGGGGACACTGAGGCCCAGACACGGAGGTGACGGCCCTGGGCAAATCAGCAGGGTCGGCTGAGTCGTGTCCCCCAAAGCCATCCAGGTCCTGACCCCTAGAGCCTGTGCGTGTCGTCTTATGTGCAGAAAGTGACTCTGCAGGTGTGACAGATCGAGGCCTCGAGGGTGGAAGAGGTCCTGGACGATCGGGGGGAGGGGGGAGAATTCCCAGGTGTCCTTAGTGGGAGCAGAGAGCAGAGGAGACGGAGCGGGACTGGAGGAGGCCGGGCCAGGGGGAGAAGGGGCCACGAGCAAGGACTGTGGGGCCCGGGGCTCTGGACGCTCAAAGAGGCCAGGAAACCGAGGCTCCCCGGAAGCTCCCCCAAAAGGGAGCCCCTGCCAACACCTGGATGTAGCCGAGTGACGGTGACCCAGGGCTCCTGAACCCCCAGAGCCATGAGAGAATCAACATGTGTGGCTCTGAGCCACCCAGTCGGCAGCACCTCGTTACAGACTCCCCTGGGAGCTAACTCACCTTCTTTTGAGCCTGATGCACCCCGCGGGCAGGCGGGAGTGACTGGGTCCCGCTGGCAGGTGGCCTGTCTCCATCTGCTCGGGGCTTTCGGAGCGGCCCCCGGGTACCTGGAGCCAGCCCAGAGCAGCCCCACATCAAATGGAACATCAGTTCAGTTTACAGAGGTGCCAGCCTGTCTGGGTTTTATTAAGCTAACGATCCCCGCACAGGAAGGAGGCGGGTCCCAGGGCTGCTGCGCCCCGCCGCCATGGGCTCCCAGAGGCCTGGGGAGCCTGGGCTGCCAGACAGACAGACAGGTTGACGGTGCCTGCCTCCCCCTGCGCTCCCGGGCGAAGCTGTGGGCGGGCGGGGGGGGGGGGGTGCCGCTGGAGAAGCGCCTTTCCTTAGAAGCAAGGTCGCTCCTGCAGAACCCCCGTCTCTGTGGGCACCCCAGGCCCAGCGCTGGCGACCAGGGTGCTCTCACTGTCCCCTGAGGATGGTTTTAAATTCTGCTGAAAAACCAGGAAGAAACGAGTTCTATAAAAATAATGAATCCAGCCTGGATTAGATTCTTCTTCAGACCAAGACAGAAGACAATGTCCTGTTTCCTGTTTAGGGAGGAAGGGCCTTACAAGGGCCAGAAAGGCAGGAACCGCCTCCGGGCCCAGGGCCCTGCCTTCTCCAGCCGATGGAATCCCCAGCAGCTGGTGGGCATTCTCCGGACAGGGGCTCCCTTGGCGTGTCCTTGGCCCCACGCGTCAGCCTTGCTCTCGGCTGCGTGGTGTTAACTCATCACAACTCTGGGGGGAGGGGAACCCCTACTGTGCTTGTGAGGACATTGGAGGGGGAGCTCATGATGGCAGTAAGGGTATAGGGGGTAAGGCTGTGCCAACCCCCAGACACATCGAGAAATGAGGTGCGTTCAGCCAGTGTGGCTGGCACATCCCATGTCCTGCAGGAGGGGACACAAGCCAGGTGACACCGGTCCCTGTCTGCCACATCAAGATGTGGGAACCCAGACGGGTCCTGGGCACCTGCAGGATTCCAGGAGGCGGCGCCTCTTTGTGACAAATTACCATGTCTCACAGCACTGGGAGGCACTGCCAGTTGGCTGAAGGACACGTTTGCCACCAATGTGTGCGTGTGTGAGCGAGAGAGAGCAAGAGAGAGAGGGGGGGGGGGAAGCAGGTTCTACGTCACCCCCAAATCCGTATCACTTGTGTGCAGCTGTCAGTAAAAGCAGGAGACTGTGCAAAGAAATCACAGCTGTTCTGTCCTGGCCGTGACTGCCGGCTCGGACCCTGCCGCCGTGGGCCATGGCCTTGAAGGGACTGTGTGTGACAGCAGACGGGACCAGGGGTCAGCCCAGCGCGGGGTCCACTGTGTCTGGGCCACGGGCTCTCTGGGAGCCAGAAAAGCCATAAATCCCTCTCGGAATCGTGCTTGAGCTGCCCACGACACATCCCTAGGACAGCCCGGAAAACCCACCTCACCCAAATACTGTTACGAGGAGGCTGCGAAAACAGAAGTCTGTGATACACAGACATGTTTCCTGATTAACCTCAGACAACAAGGTCTTAGAAATGCTGTGATTTCGAAGAAAGGAGGGAATCCAGGCAGCACCTGCAGCGTGACACAGAAACACCGGCGGCCTGCACCCACGACGGTGGCCCACTGTCGTTCATTGCCTACGGCCAAAAGGGAAGGGACTCGAACCTTGCAAATGAAAAACGTTGCAAAAAGAAATCAGAGAAGACACAAATCAATGGGAAGACCCCCGTGTTCACAGACTGCAAGACTGAATACCGTGAAGACCAGAACACTTCCCAGATGGATGCGCGATTCGGTGTCCCCCCCCCCCATCAAAACATCCCAGCGGCTTTCCTGGCGGAGCCTGGGGAAGGCAAGGGATCCCCCGGAGCCAAAGCAACCTTGACAGCAAAGAACAAGTCGGAAGACTCCTCGTCCCCAATTTCGGAACTTACTCCAAAGCTATGGTAATTACGACAGCGTGGCACCGGCCTGAGAATAACCGTATAAATGGACCGGCACAGGGAGTCTAGGAATCAAGCCCGATGCCCAGGATCAAGATTTTTGAATCAAGTCGCCACGCCCATCCAGGGGGGCAACACCGGTCTCTGGGACAAATGGTGTTGGGACAAGAGGCTTTCTACAGACAGAAGCAGCTCGAAGCTCAACACTGATCTCACACCGTCCACAGAAAAGCGAACTCAATTTGGAATAAAGACCTAAGTATGAAAGCTAAAGCCCTAAAACTCCTTGAAGACAACACAGAGGCAAATCTTCATGACCTTAGACTTGGCAACGGCATCTTAGGTAGAACACCAAAAGCACAGGCAACGAAAGGAAAAATACATCGTACTTCAGAATGTTTAAATTTTGTGCACAGAACAGGAGCAAAGATGTGAAAAGGCGACCCACAGATGGTAGCCAACGTCTGTGAGTGACTGCTCTGATGAGGAGCTGGCGTCTGGAATACCAGTCCACAGCACAAAAACAAACCACCCCGTTAGAAACGGGAAAGGGCTTGAACAGACACTTCTCCAGATGAGACGCACGAACGGCCAATCGGCGCAGGGAAGACGCTCAGCGTCATTAGTCACCAGGGAGATGTGATCACACCCTCAGTGAGACACTGCCTCACAGCCGCTCGGACAACTAGAATTGAAGGGATGGAGAGTGACAGGTGCTGGCGCAGTGTGCAGAAACCGGAGGCCCTGCCCACGTCGCTGGGGAGGCTGGGGGACCGCGCAGCTGCCGGAAAAAACAGCAGCTCCTCCCCGGTGTGTCAGACACGAGATTCCCACGTGAACCGGCAGCTCCACTCCCGGGTGCAAGCCCAGAAGAACTGAAAACAGGTGTTCAAACAAAGTTGCACGTGAGCGTTCACAGCAGCACCGTTTCCGCCAGCCAAGGGGTGGAAATGGCCCCAATGCCCGTCCATGCAGGAAGGCATAAACCAAAGACGGTCTAACCATACAACTGAGTATGACTCAGCCATGAAGAGGAACAAGGCAGGACGCCTGGGTGGCTCAGTCAGTTAAGTGGCTCAGGTCATGATCTTGTGGTTTACAAGTTCGAGCCCCGTGTTGGGCTCTGGGCTGACAGCTCGGAACCTGGAGCCTACTTCAATTGTCTCTCTCTCTCTCTCTCTCTCTCTGCCCCTCCCTCACTCATGCATTCGCACGCTCTCACTTGCTCTCAAAAAATAAGTCAACATTAAAGAAATTTTTTTATTTAAAAAAAATTTTTTTTGTCTTTATTTTTATTTTGAGAGACAGAGACAGAGAGTAAGTGGGGGAGGGGTAGAGAGAGAGGGAGACACAGAATCTGAAGCAGGCTCCAGGCTCTGAGCTAGCTGTCAGCACAGAGCCCAATGCGGGGCTCGAACCCGCAGACTATGAGATCATGACCTGAGCCAAAGTCAGACGCTTAACCGACTGAGCCACCCAGGCGCCCCTAAAAACATTTTTTTGAAAGAAACAAGGCACTGCCTTGTGAGGACAGGGATGATCCGTGAAAACACACCGGGTAAAAGAAGCCGGTCGCAGAGGGCCATGGCTGTGTGGTTCCGTCCCTGGGAAATGTGCAGAACAGGCACCTCCAGAGACAGCGGTGACTGCCCAGGGCTGCCAGGGCGAGGAAATGGGGTGACTGCTAGTGGGCAGGGGGTCTCCGACTGGGGTGATGAGGTGTTCCGGAACCACACAGCGGTGATGGCTGGGCAACAATGCAGATTGCACGCCACTGAACTGGACATTAAAATGCAAAGTTTACGTCATGTAGATTTTACTGCACTAAGGAAGGATGGGCGGGAGGAGAGGGACCAGAGGCAGGCCAGACACAGGCTGGGGCAGGGGCCCCCTCTGGGTCCCAGCTCCCAGAGGCAAGGGATGTTTTCTGGAAAGAATAGCCAGGAATGGATAGCAAACAAGATATGGGCCTCAGGGTAAACTTTGTAAGGAGGGGACCATGGACCCTGGATGTTTGGGACAGTCCTGGCTGATGGTTACCGCCCTGGCGTCCCAAATGCACGATGTCCACTGTCACTCTCAAAAGTGTCCCAATCCCCAATCTGGGCCATAAATGATACAGCCACTCAACGTACAAGGCCTTGGTCCACACGCCAGTTCTCCCAATATCAGTGGGGAATGGACAGCACCCCCATTTTACAGATAGGGGCTCCAGTGGCATTGGGAGTTGGTTTGTGGCCATCTGTGGCCATCTGCTCTTCCTGGCCTGGGGCTCCCTCTCCTGCTGGGGGCCCCTGGGAGAGGTCACTGCCTAGTGGGGGTGGAACCGGGACGTCTGAGGTGGGGGAGAGCCAGCCCGAGAGTCCTGCGCACCTGCTGGTGTGGGAGACAGAGCTTGGGGGCCTTTGGGGTGGCAGGTGGATGTGGGTCTGAATCCTATTCCAACCGCGGTGACCGGACTGACCTGGAGCCTGCTCCTTAACCTCTCTGACCTTCATTCCCCACCTACAAAGTCAACCCAGTGAGATCAACCTTAAAGACCATTACTAACACAAAAGGAAATGACGCTCCTGAAACAGAGCCTCAGCAGCTCTGGGTCGATGGCTGCTTATTATCCTTCCTCCACTCCCTCTGCCCTCCCCCCTGGGGGGGGGAGGGGAAGGAAATGTGTTTTCTGCTGAGTAATGCAGTAAAAAAAAAAAAAACAACTTGGAAAAACAGGATGAATCCTGACATCTTCAAGCATGTGCACCACTAAATATTTTGGGTGACCCATAAAAAAGGGAACACACAGACACCCCTCTCCAGGATGACTCCAGCCGCTTATTATCCTATTCTGGGTGAAGCCCCCACTCGACAGCCCGGCCAGAACACCGGGGGCTCTGCCGCCGCAGAAGCTGGCATCTGAGTCCCGCAGGACGCGCGGCTGAAGGTGACAGGGGTGTCCGAACGGTCCTCGGATCGCCCCAGCCGCTGCGTGAAGACCTCCCCTCCGCTGAAGGCCCAGGAAACGGCAGTGCTGTTCATAAATATTTAACAAACGCATCTCGAAACACACCGGGGAATTGCTGGAGAGTGTGGAAAACAAGTCGGGCGCACAGGAAGCTCAAGGTCATTAAGGACGTGAGAAAAAGATACAAACCACCCACTGCATCATCTGTGACAGGATGCAAAGGGACACCCCCACCGTCGGATCGGCTGCCAACACGGGAGGCCCTTCAGAGGGACTTGGGCCCTCCTTCGGGGACATCCTGGGGGCTCTGTGCGGACCATGAGAGGCGTTCACGTGCAAGGCTGCCCTTGGCACCTCACAGACCCCAGAAGCAACATGGCCCTGGAGGCTGCTCATCCAAGCCCTTAGCCCCCAAAGAGAAGGCATGCGGGTCCCAGAAACGTCCACAGCTCTCTGTCACGGCAGCCACAGAGCAAGAAGGGCTCGGGAGGGAGAGCCCCGATGGAGCCTGCCTTCAATCTGCCTGACGACGGCCCCTCCATCTTCCCAGATGGCAGAGGGCGGCGACAAGCAGCCCCGGCCGCGCCCGGACACGCCGCCCTGCATGGGTGAGTGGGGACGTGCGCCTGAAAAGATGTTTCGGTTTCCTTAATTTGAGAACCATCTGAGGCTGTGTTTATTCTCAGCACAAACACACCTCCAATTAATTAAACGAGCACTTTCCTCGCTGACACTAACCTCTTCACGAGCCTAGGCTTTTGGCCGCTGCCGGGCGGTGATTCATCCAGCGATCCCAGTGTGGCGGAGGCTGACAAAACCCGCTCCCCATCCTCCCCATCCGCGGTTACCTAGCAACCAGCCTAGCAACCCGGGAGCCAAGAGATTCGTCCCCGGGTGATAACCATAAAGTAACATCCAAAAAGACGTCTCGTCTCAAGGATGCCATCCAAAGGTATATAAAGAGGAGGCGCCAAGCCGCCGGCTTCCCTGCTCGCGAACTGCACCAAATTAGAGACAAAGGGGGACACGTTATTTACTTGTTGCTTCAACAGCTGAAAGACGCAGTTTCATTCCCGCAACTGACACAGAGAGACGGAAAGAACGGAGGCGGCAGCTGGGCTGGGAGCCACACAGAAGCCGCCCAGTCACTGAAAAAGGATGAGGAAGAGGTTCCTCCAAACCAAGACTGTGACGGGCCCCCAGCGCGGCCCAGGGTGGGGGCCGGTCCTTCCCTCCACCTTCCATCACCCAGCCGTCTCCAGGACAACCTTTTTCCCACACGCTCCCCACAGGAGGAGCGTGCCTCACTGTGTGCTCCATTCAGAGACGCCAGACACATAATGAGGCAATAAAAGGCTGGGAGAACATTCCAGAAGGGTGAACAGCCTCGGCATTTCAAAAAGGTGCGGGCCCTCCGGAGCCTGCCCTGCACTGAGGCCAGAACCCACCTCTATCCACAAAGGGCCACAGACTCAGTATCTCCCGGGGAGAGCTCATCACAATGCACATTCCCCAGGTCCAGGGTCCCTCTGCTAGAATCGAATTTCAGGCGAGTCTACCGCAGGGGGCCCCAGACCACACTTAGAGGAGCAGCGCTCTGGGGGCCTCCCCTCACGCACAGGCGCCAACAGCAGGTGCGTGGAGAACTAGGTTAACCCCCCTCCCTGTGCAGAACAGGGTTGGGGCAAAAGCCTCATGTGCCCACAGAATGGCGGTCGCTGAGCTGGCCCACGGGCCTCCCGGTCAAGTTGGCCAGGCTGCAGGGTTCAGGTTGCACTAGGCCCCTGACTGTGACCTTGGGGGCTAATCAGCCCGACCGGATCAGAACCGGTGACACATAGAAGGGACTTAGGTCCACACACGGCCCAGAGAGAGGGCTCCTCGGGGAGCTGCCTCACTCAGCAAGCGAGGGGCCGGCGGGAAGACTCGGGAAATCTCCCCAAGTCCCCATGCCCTCCGGGGCCCCCAGCATGGCTGGCCACCCGGCCACTCATCCAGCTGTTCCGTGCCTGTATGTAGCCCCAGAGGGGAGGGGCTGCCGTCCTGGCTGGCAGGCAGGACCCCTGGTCACAACCTGGAGAGAAGCAAGGCCCAAGAACGGCTCCTCAGAGGAGGGCCCTGGGTGGAAGGGGGCCTGGACAATGTGACAGGAAAGGAAGAGACCAGAGAAAATGATGCTTGCGCTGGGGAAGACTCGGGTACGTGGCCTGCCCTACATCCCGAGGCGGCCGGGAGGGAGCGGGACTTGGGTTCCGTGAAGCCCCAGGCAGACGGAGGGCCTTCGAGCCAACAAAGGCAAAGATCCTTCCAAGCACAACAGTCCGACAGCACCGTGGGCTGCCTGGGCTTCAGGGCCCCCCTGGACACTTGTCCCCCTGGGACAGCCACATCACCGCAGGTGTCACAGCCAGGGGCAGGCCGCCCAGGGTCAAGCCCCCCCCTCAGTTTCCCTCAGCTGTAAAATGGACACAGTACTGATGCACAGCTCAGAGGGGCATGTGTGAGGGTTGAACAAGGTGATCAGCATCAACAAGCCTGACCCGGAGTCCGGCTCCCTGTTTAGATGCTGCTACCATCTCCTAACAAGGGACAGTGGAAACCCCAGGAGGGTGAGGTTAATCCCCGGAGGCTTCACGGAGGGCCTGGTATCCGAGCCCAGACTGGAAGGAGCTGGAAGGCGGAGCCCTGGGGAGGCGTGCACGACAGGACAGGCAGTGTGGTGGAAGGCACTGGCCTCGGAGGCACGACTGGTCAGAAGTACGCCAGCCCCCTGGTGGCCACCTGGGACTCGAAAACCTCATCTGTGAAATGGGCAAGCACCGCCCCTCCAGGGTGGCTGTGAACCCCAAGGAGGCAGCAGGTGCTAAGCATCGAACATGTCTGGCCTGTTCATGCAGAAAACTGGGGAAACGGGCTCACTGCAGTGCAGTGCTCTACTGAGCACCTACTGTATGCATCGCCTTCTCAGACATCCCCAGGAGGTGGGGGCAGAGCTGAGACCGGATCCTGCCACCGCAGCCCAGTCCACAGGGACAGGGGTCTTCAGAGCTTCTGAGCCCTTGGGCTCTGCGGAACGGGCGCTAGGTAACCGCACAGATGCTCAGCCCTGGCTGCCAAAAGCCCTCGTGGCCAGTGTGCGTCATCCACGCCTTAAACAGGGAGCCTGGGGACCGGCACCAGGTGAGCGTGTGGGAAAACCACAAACGAGGGGCACCAGAGCTGGGGGACAGAGCCTGGCACCCAGTGGACCACAATAGAGAAGGGTGAAGGTCAAATCCAGAATGAGAAATCCGGACACAATCAGATATCCAGATGGTCACGGCCATCAGAATGATGGAAAAGATGACCTTGAAACTGAGGTCACTTCTGCCTCAGCCGGGAGGCGACGGATTCCCCAGGGCACGTGTGACACAGGTCACGCGAATGGCCGCAGATGAGGTGCCTGCTAAGCCGGCTGGCCAGAGCGGAAGAAGATGTTGACCTTGGGTCAGTCCAACCCTGTCCTGGCCATGAACTTAAAGCCACAGATAAACGGCCAGGCCAGGAGCGGCCAGGAGAGCTTTGCAGTCCACGCCCCATCCTTATAGCGCCTGCGGGACCCACAGACGTGGGCCTCCCCGCACCTCAACATTGCTCTGCAAAGTGGGCTCTCCTGGAAGGACCCACCTCTACGGGCAGACACAGAGCACGAGCGAGCACCCCACGGACACAGCAGATGGTGACCTGGAAGGGTCCGCGGGCCAGGCGGGCCCTGCCCGGTGTTCCTCCAGCCCGCGACCCAGGCTGGAGCCATGGGAGGGAGGGGTTCGAGATCACAGGGCCCCCTGGCTTCCTCTGTCACCCCATGAAGCCGTCTCGCCCCTGCGGGCTTCACTCGCATCTGGTGACCAATCCGCGGGCCCCTGGGAAATAGAACCGTGCGCGGTATGCAGGGTGTTTTGGGGGCTGCCGGGCGTGTGCGTGTGCATCTGGGTCCTCAGACACACTCGGACTGCTCACGCGGTCACACGGAGTGGACAGAGAGGCAGCCACAGCCGCTCTGCGAGGCCTGGGCCACCCATTGGCGTCCCTCCACTCACCCCTTTGAATCCGGGTGATGGCCGCCATTTTACCGCTTCTCATGTTTCCCAAAGAACAAGTCTCCAGAAGGCCACATCCTAACTTACGCCTCAGAAGCCCAGCTGTTTCCACCTTCAGAAACCACCCAGCCGGCAGGGGTGGGGCCGTGGCTGGGAACCACCCCCCCTTCAACAGCCCTTCCTCCCTGGAAAACCTTCCAGAGCGGGTTCCATGAGTGAGCACTTCCATCAGCCCGTTCACAGATCACAATGGCCACAAAGCCTCCTGGGAAGGATGGGGGCTGACCACCCCCCGACCCTCTGGACCCTGGCCCTGCCCTGTACAGCTGTGACTGCCCTGGACCTCGACTTCCCCACCTGCAAGATGGGTTACAGTCCTGCCCTCTGGGGACTGAGCTCAGCTGGGGCCCTGGTCTGGCACGTAAGAAGTAGGCCGCCTGACCTTCCTGTTGGTCCGCTTCCTCCCTGGAACCCTGGGCATGAGATCTTTAAGTCCGGCAAGTGACTTCCCACGTGTGTGTCACCATTGTCTCAGAGAAAGGTTAGGGGTGGGTGGTCCCCGCTGGGCTCTCAGCTAGAGAGAACCATCTGGGGGCGGCCAGAGGGGCAGGGGTGAAGTCAGCGAAGGGGGTGGAGAGTGCTCTCCGGGATGAGCGCAGAGTGAGGGACAGGGCTGTCCAACTGCCGCGCTGCGTACCCGCGTACCCGCAACAAACAGAACAGGGTGTTAGTTAGGCTGGAATTTTTCTTAAAAAATCATGCATTAAAATTGAGAATTTTAGGGGCGCCTGGGTGGCTCCGTCGGTTAAGGGTCCGACTTCGGCTCAGGTCACGATCTCACAGTCCATGGGTTCGAGCCCCACGTTGGGCTCTGTGCTGACAGCTAGCTCAGAGCCTGGAGTTGCTTCTGATTCTGTGTCTCCCTCTCTCTATGCCCCTCCCCCACTTGTACTCTCTCTCTCTCTCTCTCAAAAACAAATAAACGTTTAAAAAAATTGAAAATTTAAGACCTAAAAAAAACCAACAACACTGAGTTACGTGCGGTCATTCTGGAAAACCAAGGAAATAAGACAATTTAGAAGCCACGGGTCTGGGTTTGCAGGGCTGGGGTCAGCCAGACCAACAGTGCCTTGTCCCACCCCAGCCACTGGTGGGGGGCCCTCCTGCACACAGAGGCAGCATATCCCCGCCCCGCCCCGGGCCACTCACCTTAAACCTCTCGGTGACGCCCTCAGTGATGCTGACGGTGAACTCGGCTATCTTGGGAGGACGCGCTTTGCCTTTCTTGCGATCAGGCTCATACTGGGTCTTCGTTTTCACCACCACCTTGTCCCGGAAACAGAGAAGCGAAGCGTCGGGGGCGCGGCTGGATACACCCAGGCACGCCTGCCCGAAGCGGCCGGCCGAGTCACCGAGTCACCAGCAAGCATTTCACAAAAAGGATGAGAACAGCCCCCCTTTATTGGAAACCTCCGTGCAGGGACCTTCGGAGAAATTGCCCGTTAATGACCCAGATAGCAGCCCCAGGAGGGAAGTATGGTAACTCGGGGGCAGAGGAGTGAAGCTCCTTGGCCCAAGGCCAGCCAGAGGGGAGGTGGCAGCGTGGACTTCTCACGCTGACTCCTGACACAGTGCTCATTCCACTCCCGCCGAGAGCCCAGTGGTTGAGAGAGAGCACCAGGTTTCCGTTGGTGCTTATGTGGGTGAAGCCAGGGAAGAGGGGATGAATCATCTCCCTCCGGGACCAGGACGGAGCACGAGCCAGCCTGCACGGAAACCGACCTGGCAGCCTTCACCCCTTGGTCCTCTCCCTCTCCTGCCCCTGCAGCGGCCCCCAGAGGGTCCCCCTGCTCTCCGTCTCGGCTGCTCCCTGTGAAGCGAGAGAGGGGTCTGCACCCGGGAAACCTGCCCTACCCTGCCCACTACACCCCCTCCCCCTGTGGGGGCCCCCCCAGCTTCAGATGAGCCCCGACACCCCCTCCAGCCGCCTCCCTCAGGCTCCTGGCCCCTCCTCCTCACACCTGTGGCTGCGATGGTTTACTCTCCTGTCCCCACAGGGCAGGGAGGCAGCAAAGGCTCACACACCTCTAGTCCCCGGTGCCTCCCCTTCCAGAAGGCTGCAGAGAGCCAGCGACCCCCATGCACTTTCTCCCCCAGAGAGAGGGTGGCCTGCAGTTTGGGGGAGGTACTCGCTGAGACAGTGAACCCGGGGCAGACCTAGGAGAACCCGGCGAGTCAGGAGCTGGAGACGCTATGGGACGGAGCTGTGACCCTGGAGCCAGCCTCAGCCTCGAGGAAGGAATCCGGAGAGAAAGTGGCCCCTGCCAGCCACCACCAAAAAGGGATCCAAGGGCCACGCTCCTGCTTTCGCTTCTTTGTTCCTTTATGTGCACACGGCTCTCCAGACACCAAGAGGGAGGGCGTGCCTAGTGTGACAGCCTGGGCGCCCACCTGGGGAGGACAGGATCACCCTACTGCGCTCTGGCCCCAACCACACCTGACCAGCTCTGTGACCTTGAGCATGTGCCTGACCGCTCAGAACCGCGGGGTCCTGGCCCGCAAAATGGAAACAAGGCCTCCCTGGCTGGGCCACAGTGAGGAGGAGGAAACCGGGTCAATGTTCTATCGGCCTGGACTCCTTTGCATCATCCACTGACACACTAGGTGACCTTGGACGAGACCCTCCGTTTCCACATCTGTACAATAGGGCCAATAATAGCAGTGCCCCTCCCACGTTAAAGAAACGTTAAAACTGGGGCTCCTGGGGGGCTCAGTCGGTTGGGCATCCGACTTCTGCTCAGGTCATGATCTCATGGTTCGTGGGCTCGAGCCCCACGTCGGGTTCTGTGCTGACAGCTCGGAGCCTGGAGCCTGCTTCGGATTCTGTGTCTCCCCCTCTCTCTGCCCCTCCCTTGTTCACACTGTCTCTGTCTGAAAAATAAACATTAAAAAAAAAAAAACATAAAACTGTAAAGCACGTAGACAAGGTCCCGGCCTGTGACAAGCACTCATTAAACGTCAGGTGAGACGCCCGAATTGTTGCCCGTGACTGCTGTCACTGGGGCACCTCGGCACTCAGCACACATTCTCAGGACAGATTCCACTCACAACCCTGACAGTGCTATCTGACCCTGTGAGTCATGTCACCCGGGACAGCAGACATCGCCCCCCCTGAACCCTGGCTGTGAGCAACACAGGGCTGTTGTTCAGGTTAAGGGGGGTCTTGGGTGAGAGCTGTCTGGTCCCAAGCAGGGCGGGGCACGGGCCCTACCAGAAGCTTCTGTATTCGGAAGGATTCTGGCCTTCAGCCCTGTGACCTTGGGCGCATCTGGTGAAATCTTTGAGACTCCATCTTTCATCTATGACCTCCGAAACCTCCCAGCCTAGCCGCTGGTTCCTGCCAGAATTTCTCTCTGGTACACTGTTGCTAGCTCCCTCTCTGTTTGAACACTCCCTGCGATGGGAGGCTCATTACCTTTCAGACCTACCCAGGCTCCTTCTAGAGGGCACGGACGGTTGGGCAGAATTTCATACCTGCCCGAAATCCCCCTCCCTGGTACAAGCCAACTGAGCGCCAGACAGTTCTGGAATGGAACAGACTGAGGGCAAAACGGGAGGCCCAGGCTGAGCAGTGGGAGTCACCTGACAGGGGTGCTCCTCGGGACGCAGCGCTCCTGGCACAGGCTGCCACCACTCTTGGGCTGAGGTGGGAGGGGCAGGTGGGGGCAACGGGGCCAGGCTGAGCACACCCAAGAGTCCAGGTCGGACGCCCAGCGAGGCGGCCCTGCCCCACCCCTCCCCCAGGCTCCTTGGGACCATCCCTCCCCAGAGTGGCCCCAGGTGGCCTGGGTACACCGGTGCTAATCCTCTTCCTGAACTCAGACACCTGCTGCCGGCCAGGCTCCTGCCCCTCCCCCCACCCAAAACACAGACAATAGAGCTGGGGGGACAGAAGCCACTCCCCGAGAGCTGAGCAGGTCACAGGATCCACATGGGAATAAAGGAATCTTCCAGAAGGAAAGGACCCACCACTGCAGAGATATTCCCTCCTCCCCCTCTCCTCTGGGTGGTCAGCAGTCCCCAGCGGGCCAGAATAAAAGACAAAGACCTGAGTCAGACCGTCCTCACCGGGGCTAAACCAGACCATAGTGTAAACGCACTTTGGGGAATAGAGTGAGCTCGCTGGTGGCCAGGGCGGTTTCTAAGCAGCGGCAAGGTGGTCAGACCGGATGCTGCTTATTATCGTTTTAGGGCTGAGCTTTACAATACAATGACGGGGACTTTGAAACACCATACAGTTACCTCTTTAAGTGTGAGCTTTTGAAAACATGATCCTTAATGCACAGAAACTGCTTGATTGGATACTGTATTGAGGAAAAAAAGGGACGCTTCAATTCAGCAAAGGAAAGCCCACTTTGGGGAAGGGATGATGAATGACTGTCCCCGGGTACACTAATACCCGCCTGCGAGCAGAGAGCGCACACCCTTGAAGATTTCACAAAAGGAACAAAGACGAAGGAGGCTCCCAGTGAGGACAGACACCCTGCTGCGTCCACGGCCGGGCTGGGAGGGGCGGGCAGAGGGTGCGGACGGGAATTCAGCCCCTAAGAGGGTCCAGCTGGGCCAGGAGAGGGGCCTCGCCACCGCGATGGGGCAAATCAGGCTGGAACCGCACCACCTGGGAAGGCACGCAGGGCAGCCGCGCCCTCCGCTCACCCCAGACCCACCGCCCCCCAACCTCCCCCCCCCCCCAGCTACCCCGGGGCAGGGCTGGGGCGGCCGCTCTGGAGCCAGGGACAAGACGCCCACAAAAACCAAGAAGGGACCTTTCACCGACCGCGCTCCCCGGCCAGTACGGAGCTGTCACATAAGGCGGCGGTGGGGGGAAGGGGCCCACGTCTCCCGATCCGGAATCCTGCGCGGGCGCGTCGCCCTCCCGGGGGCTTCCTCCCGCCGCCCGGGCTCGCCCCCACTTCGCGTCGCCAGCGCACGCCGCGCGTCTCTTTTGTTGCGGCCGCCGCCAGAGACTCGGGGGTGCGCACCCGGCCGCGCGGGAGTGCCGGGGTCGTGGGGTTGGGCGGGGGGGGGGCTCTCACCTTGTCCGGGGGCGGGAACTGCAGCTGATTGACATCGAGGGGCGTCATCAGGGGGATGGTGTCGAAGCCATCCTCCAGCAGCGGCTGCTTGGTGCCCTTCTCCGCGAAATTGTTCCCCAACTTCACCATCGTGCCGGGAGACCCGAGGCTAGCGCCTGCCAGGGAGGGCCGGGCGGGAGTCACCGCGAGCTCGCCGGCCCCCGGGGAGGGGTCGGGGGGCGGCAGGGATGGGGTGGGGTCCCCGCCCCTCCCCCCGCGGGACCCGAGCGCAGGGGCGCACCGCGGCCGGGGAGGGGGGCGCGCCCGGTCCCGGAGCCGGGGACCCGCGCGGAGCCCACCCCTCCCCACCTAGCTGTGCCCCCTCCGCCCGCCGGGAAGCCGGGCGGCCGCGGACCCCGCCCCGGGGCGGAAGGGTCGCGCCCGCGGGCCGCACTCACCCACGCCGGCTCGCAGGTCTGGCTCCGAGCGCGCCGCGAGCCTCCGCGTCGGCCGCTCCCGCGCGCAGCAATGGCGGAGGCGGCGGCGCGCGGGGCCGGGCGGGGGAGCCGAGCGATTGGGCTCGCGGCCGCTCCCCCTCCCGCTCGCCGCCTCCCTTCCCGCCGCCCCCGGGGCCGCCCGTGCGCCCGCGAGTGCGCGTGTGGCGGCGGCTGCAACTCCGCCCAGACGCAGCGCGCGGGGCCGCACAAAGGAGCGCTCCCGGGGGACCCGCGGCCGGGCGGCTGGGGGTGGGGGGAGGACGCGCGGCGATGGGAGGGGCGCAGGGGGGCGATCCCCCAAAGTGGGGGGGAGGTGTGCGCGGCGGCGGGGGCCGGGGAAAGGGGGCGTCCCCGCCTCGAGGAGGCGCGGGCGGGAGCGGAGGGGGAGACCCCGGGCTGTGCGGGGGGCGCCCTCCGGAGCTGGGGACGCCGCCCGGGCAGGGAGGACGCCCGGCGTAGCTGGAGGGCTCGGTACGCGGGGCAGGGAGAGCGCTTTGCGCGCCGCGCCGCGTCGGAGGGGGACGGAGAGGTTTCTCGGGTCTGCTGGGAAGAGAAAGCGGGGGTCCCCTCCCTGCAGCCGCAGCCCGGAGAGTCCAGGTCGCGGAGGAGGGAGGGCAGGAATGAAGGGGCGGGGGGTTCCGGCCGCTGTCGCAGCTGCACCGACTAGGGCGTCATTTTGCAGACTTGGAGGCAGCCCTGGCTGCGGGACTCCCCAGACGAGCAACGGCGCGCGGTGCGGCAGCAAGACCTGGAGCTGGAGGCGGGCGGCTGCGGGGACTCGGCACCTTGCAGGCACCAGTGTGCTCGGGGCCCAGCGTCGGTGTCCCCAGAGTCCTGCTGTCACACCCCAGTTGCACGGCTGAAGGCCGGGGCCGCGCCTTTTGCATCAGCCAACGTTGAACCGCTGGAGCCTGCCTCCCCTCCCGCAGAACCGCAGGGAATGCACTGAGAGGGGGAACGGCCCAGGCTAGGCACCCGACTTCCAGATCCCCAGGAGGGCCCCACCCCCTTTTACATCGGAGGTAATTAAGTTCCTGCACTGGTGCCAGGTCCCCAACAGGGTCCAAGTGGGTCTTTGACCACAGGGCAGACACGATCAGCAGCCATCCTGGGGAAGGAAGTCAGGTGTCCCAGGCCTGGCCACCAGCCTCCTGCTGGCAAAGGCCTTGACCCCACCGGACTGATGTGGTGATCTGCCTGTCTGTGTGGGTTCCGTGTTTCTCACTGGCACCCCAGGAGCCTCCTCCTGATGCTTGCACACTCCCTGCAGCAGGTAACCGATAGTTAGAATTGGCTCAGGTGCCAGCCTGGGTTGGTCCCTGGACTGACTAAGCTCAAGGTTGGGAGACACCACGTGTGCCTCAGGGAGGGAGTGGCCTTGTCCCCATCCCAGGGGCCAGCACTTTGCAGATGCCAGCACAGGTCACACACACACTCTGTGGCTAGGACCCCACACAGGGAGGACCCCGTGTGTGCCCCTCCTTCCCTCTAAGGCTCTGTCAACGGCAGAGGACAGGGACAGGAAGGACCCACGGCTCTCCAGGGACAGCAGTGGACAGCTGACACTCGCCGCTCCCTTTTCTGTGCTGCCTTGGGTGGTCGAGGGTGCCCGGCACTGGAACTTTGCAATATCAGTGTGTGGGGGTAGGGTGGGGGTCCAAACAGCGCCTGGCCCCATGGAGGACGCGGGGAATGCAGGTGCACAAACCCACAGCCCTCCCCCATCCCCCAGAAGCTGATGGATGACGGGAATGAAGTGGCAAGTGGAGGGCTTGGGAGACTCTGGATAACGCATGAAATCACCCAGGAGCCACATGACGCTCTTGCACAGGGAGGAAAGGAATGTGCCAGAAGATGTGTTTCCTGCCCCAACAGATTACCACAAACTGGAGGCTTAAGACAACAGAAACGTACAGTCTCAAGCAAGGTGCAGGAGGCCAGAAGGCCAGGTGTCAGCCGGGCCGCACAGGGGGTGGGGAGAATGTTCCTGCCTCCAGCGTCCAGGTCACTGCGGTGTCTGGCCGCGTGATCCCTCTGCCTCTGCATCTTCCCTGTGTGTCTCCCGTGATGGTCCCGGTCATTGGATTTTAGGCCCACTCCGTGACCCCGGAGAAGGTTCTCCTCTTCAGTCCTTCACTGCGTTACCGGAGGACTCGTTCACAGGTCCTGGGGACCCCGCACGGTGTCCTGAGGGGGGGGGCGCCTTGGGTTCACTTCGGCCTCTGGGACTGGAAGGGTCTCCGCAAGCGATTAGCTTGAAGAGGCCAGAGTCACAGAAGGACGGACTGCTGACCCCTGAGGGTGCTTGAGGACAGGTGCAAGGTATTTTTAACCATACACACAGTAAACCAACGGGACTTGGTCTCCACCCGAGACCCCCTTGCCAGGTTTTTGGCCAGTATTTGGTTTTTCTTTTTCTTTTTTAAATGTTTATTTAGAGAGAGACAGGGAGACACAGAATCCAAAGCAGGCTCCAGGCTCTGAGCCATCAGCACAGAGCCCGATGCAGGGCTTGAACCCATGGGCGGTTAGATCATGCCCTGAGCTGAAGGCGGTTGCTTGACTGACTGAGCTGCCCAGGTGCCCCACAATTGGTTTTTCTAAATGACTCTTTGTAGGATACCTTTGGGCTGCCCCAGGAAACAGATCCGCAACCGTATGGACCATGGCAGCAAACCCTGCCCCATCCACCCTCCCGCCGGCAGGGCAGCTAGCCACTGCCCCCCCCCCCATTCACGTCCAAGTTCAAGCCTCGAAGTGACGCCTCTGCCCACAGCTTTAAGTCTAGACTGTATGACTTGATTTCCAGTCTTTTCCCACTTCCTTGCTTTGTGACTTTGGACAAGTTGCATACCTTCTCTATGCCTCAGTTTCCCCATCTACGAGACAGAGATGATAGTAGTAATACCTCCATCACAGCGATGCTATAAGAATCTCAGGAGCTATAAAAACAGCACCTGCTTCGACTATTTTATGACTTTGAGCACTGCTGGCCACTCAGTACCCTGTGGTCTCTGTCCTTGGTGGCTTCCGTGCAGCTAGGCTGCGGTGCTAGACTTGTGGGCACAGGATAGGTGCTGAGTGACTGAGGAGACACCCCCCCAACTGCCTGGTGAGCATCTCCATGTCTCAGGGAAGGAAATGCCTGGTCCTAGGCCATGGGACACCTGTGTCACCTCAGAAAGAAATCCTGTCCCCATTACCAGTCGCTCCCCATTCTCCCCTCTGCCCAGCCTCCCGGCAACTACTAATCTACTTTCTTTAATCTATTGTCAGTGCCAAGACCTGTAGTTTTAAAAAGAATTTTTAGTTCAAGGTGTACAATCCGATGATGCTATCCATGTGTGTGTAGATTGCGAAGTTATATCTGCAATAAGGTTAGCTAACACATCTATCATCTTACATTGTATTTTTTGTTTTTTGATTTTTGTTGTTTTTTGGTGTCGAGAAACTTAAGACCTACCTTATTCTTATGGACTTGCCTATTCTGCACACATCCTCCTTTCTGATGGGTTTTAAGTTTCTGCATCCCAACTCCTTAATTCTGAGTGGGTCAGTACACTGAGATGGACGAGGGGGAGACATGGGGCTTCTGGATGTTTCCATAGATGCGAAGAGTCAGCCCACCTGTGCATTCCTCCCTGTCTCTCCTTCAACCCTATACTCCAACCACACCAACCTCATAATTCCCAAAGCACCCGCCTCCAGGCCGTGTCCCCTCCCCCCCGTCCATTTGGCAAGCCCCCACTCATCCTTCAAAGCCCGGAGCCAACATTACCTCCTCTTTGAGTCTTACTTGGTACTTCTTTATGCTTCCTTCCTGCCAGGTTCAGGAATTTATACCTTTTCCTGGATTGGGAGCAAATCCTGGCGGAACAACGTAATCTTTCATTTCTACACCCCTGAGACTGGAACAGAGTCTGGTGTACGGCAAGTTCTCGGAGACCGTATGCTAAACTGAATGGGCCTCCACTCATGTTACATTCACAGCAGACTCAGACACTTAAATATCAGGTGTGTAAAGCCAAGTTCAAGTGTGTAATAAGAAAATCCATGGTCTTGGGGCGCCTGGGGGGCTCAGTCGGTTAAGCCTCCAACTTCAGTTCAGGTCAGATCTCACATTCGTGGGTTCGAGCCCCGCGTCGGGCTCTGTGCTGACAGCTAGCTCGGAGCCTGGAGCCTGCTTCCAGTTCTGTGTCTCCTTCTCTCTCTGCTCCTCCCCCTCTCATGCTCTGTCTCTCTCTGTCTCAAAAATAAATAAAAACGTTTAAAAAAAAAAAAGAAAATTCATGGTCTAATCTAAGCCACAGGCAGGTCTGCCCATGACATCACTGAGACATTTCCCTCCTGGATTCAACCTTGTTGTAAACGTGCATTTCTGGAAAACTCCAACCCTTACTTAGAAATACATAAGGTATAGAGAAAACCATAAATCCACTTCCTAGTGGCGCCTAGTGTTTCACCATCATATTCCAACCCCAGCACTTAGCACGTACTAAGTACTCGGTACATGGTTAACAAATGAATGAATGAAATTTTTGGTTCTTTGTCCTTGGAGAAAATGAGTAAGAAGTATGGGGCTCCCAGTCCTCTGGTGACTCATTACGTTATTCAAAAAGAACTTGTGTGTATGTGTGTTTTGAATTTGAGGAATTTTTGGGTTTTGTTTGTAGCTTGGTCTTATATAGCCTCAACGAACCAGACGGTGACCCCCCTCCCCCGCCTGGCTGCCCCTTGACACAAAGCCCCCTCAGGGGCTCCCTTTCACCACCGTGAGCGACCCTGGCGCCTTGACAGACATCGATGTGAACGGAGAACACTTTTGCTCCGCCTGGACCCTCCCTGAGCCTCCTCCAGGGTGAAGAGCGAGGCGATGGTGCCCAGGCAGGACTTGCTCGGCCATTTTCTTGGTTTTCTTCTTAGCTTCCCAGAAAGTGTGTGGTGGAAGGGGCAGCTGAGGCCATGCCCACTTTACAGCCAGAGGGACCCTCACGACTGGGGGCAATGACCGCCTTCTTAATGCTCCCGCAGTGAGTGCCGTCCAGGTGCGGCTCTCGTCGCCCTCGCCCCACCTGTGACACAAGTTCTGGTCTCTCTTTCGGACGAGGCCACAAAGGCTTAGGTGACACACGGTCATCAAGACGAGGCTTGGGGGGATTCCCGGGTGGCTCAGTGGGTTAAGCCTCCGACTCTTGATTTCGGCTCAGATCATGATCTCACAGTTTGTGAGATTGAGCCCCACGTCGGGCTGTGTGCTGACAGAGCCTGCTTGGGATTCTCTCTCTCTCTGCCCCTCCCCTACTTGTGCATGCATGCTCTCTCTTAGTTAATTAAAATTTTAAAATATATATTTTTAAAAAAGATGCTTGGAAGAGTCATTGGCAGAAGAAGGGAGAAAACCAGATGCTTCAAGAAGTTAGGTTTGGGGGCGCCTGGGTGGCTCAGTTGGTTAAGCATCCAACTTCGGCTCAGGGCATGATCTCACGGTTCATGGGTTCGGGCCCCATGTCAGGCTCTGTGTTGATAGCTCGGAGCCTAGAGCCTGTCTTCTCTCTCTCAAAAATAAACAAAAACATTAAAAAATTAAAAAAACAAGAACTTAGGTGTGGACTGCTGGCAAAAATGCCGCCCCTCCCCCTGCTCCAAGCCCAGCCTTGCCCCAGGCTCTGCCATGGGCCGGGAGGACCTGACTTTGTCTCAGATCCAAGTTCCATGTAGATCCCAAAACAGGGGGGAAATATATACCCTAACCCTGAACATTACCCCCAGGCCCGTGTCCATGAGCCGCCGTCACCCCCTTAGTCATTGGCAACTAGTCACACCACCAGGGTGGCTTTGGGCCGATCCAGGGCCCTCCTGGGCCTCAGTTTCTCCTTCTACAAAATGAGGTGGCTGTGCTAGAATGATAACTTAATCTCCCCAGTATAGAAGTCCCCATCTCATCGGTCACAGTCACCCTGAAAACTATGGCCGGGATGAATCAGATTCCAAATTACGGAGGGCACGTGGAGGTCAAGGACCCGGGGAATACACTCCCGGGACCACGTCATTTCCTTCGGCCCCTCCCTGCTTTGTCCCGGGCGTTCCAATACCCCCAGCGCCGGCGATGCGCCAGGTTTCCAGCATGTAGCACTAACCCGTATTAAATTATTTAGCTGGTAAATGATGATGAAAGCACTTTGCCAAAGTGAAGAACCACAGAAGGGCCACATTCTAATAACAATAACACCACCGTACGCTTGAATTCATTATTGAATTTTTTAAAAGCCCACAGATGGATGAGTGCAATTCATTCCACGCTTGACGGAGCCAGGGTCCCCGAGAGAGTGTCTGAAATTCACAGGCTCCCTGGAGTGGGCTGAGCAGCATTGTGGGCAGCTTGACAATGACCTAATGGGGCTTTTCCATCCCCGATGTCTCCGCGCCGCAGCTGGGCTGGGCTTGGCTGGTGGCAGCGGAGGGAGATTAGCACACGGCCGGGCCACACGTGCTGAGCTGACCTGGGATTTCAGGCTGTGGCACGCTTTTTCTTTTTCTTTTTTAACATTTATAATTTATAACCTTTTCTCTGTCGGGCAGGCTCCCCTGTTTCTCTTGTCCAGATGGGGAATGGGAGTGGATTCTTCATGAGTGGATTTCCCAGAAGACTCAAATGTCACCTCTCTAGGTCTCATTCGCCTCATGTCGGACCACAGCTATTCTACAACGCGAGGCACGTTGCCCTGTCTTCCGAGGCAGAAGACGTCGTAAAGAACCTTCTCTCGTCTTGAGGAATCGGGTCAGCTTTATGCGCAGAGCTGGGAGCCCTCACACGCTGCGTGTCCCCAGACTCCTGGGTGCAGGCAGTGCTGATTCAGCTTTTGGGATGTCTGTGACCTTCATCTCTGTCAGGGGACTCCCCATGACCACCTTCACCGCTCACCCCATCCCCTGCATTTGCTGTGGGCAGAGAATCCAAATTGCCGCATTTAAGAACATGATATCAAAAAAATGAAAAGGAGTAAGGAGGCTGAAGTGGCTGAATAGTGTCCCCTAAACTTCCTGTCCATCTGGAGCCCCAGAATGTAATCAGGGTCCTGGGCCGCCTGGGGGGCTCAGTCGGTGAAGCATCTGACTTCGGCTCACGTCGTGATCTCACAGCTCATGATCTCACAGCCCGTGAGTTCGACCCCTGTGTGGCTCTGTGCCGACAGTTCAGAGCCTGGAGCT
>PISW01013548.1:6593-25805 GCA_004023785.1 Mungos mungo
CTTGTGGTGTAGCAGAGGTCCAGGAGTGACAGATTGGTAAGAAAAAAGTACATGGGGGTATGGAGTTTGGGGTCCAGACGAGACACGAGAATTATTGTCAGATTGCCAAAGATAGTCAAGATATAGGAAATGAGGAAGACCACAAAGAGGGGGAGCTCCAGCCATGGTCGGTCAGAGAAACCTAAGAGGATGAACTCCTTGGGGGCGCTCACGTTGACCCCGTTCATGATCAGCCATTCAGCTTTTGAGTCCCTGTGATATAGAAAGTCACTATGTTAATATTATGTATTTATCTACTGTCGATTGCCATAAACACTTAACTAATGACTTGCCCACTTACTGACTGATAGAATCAAAAACGTGAAAAAAGTATTCATAAAAATATATTTACTTTTCCTAATATTTAACACTGTTTGTATATTTATAACAGCCTATTAGCAGAATGAATTTCAAGATTTTTGTAGCATATCATCAGTTTTCATGTTCATGAAATTTACTCTTCGACCTTTTGTTACATTGAAAGTTCAGTATTCTTGACTTCGTTCCATGGAGTTATTTGGGGGTGAAGCATCTTCAGAGCTTGCTCCCTGCCCCTCCTCCCACGAAGAGCTTGCCCAGAGCACATTTCTATCCCATCACAAAGTGCTATGGTCGTTCCTTCTTCCTCTAGGTCAATGTGTAACACAATTTCATGTGTATTTAGAATTTTCAAAAAACCCTGTTTATGTTTCTTAGTGTTTTTATTTTTAAGTGCTCCAGTGCGGAGGCCCAACCAGGGGTTTGAACTCTTGACCTTGAAATCAAGACCAAGAGTGAGATCTAGAGTTAGATCTCTAGAGTTAGATCTAGAGTTAGTGTCTCCATATCCCTCTCTCTCAAAAATAAATGTCTTAACACCTTTTACAAAGATTTTTCTTTAAAAACATTTGTGAATGATGTTGTAAAGAGACATGAAGAGTATTATTTCGAGCAAGATTCTCTTGTGTTATTTTATAAAGTGAGGGCCTTTTGCATAAACTAAAAGCACTTCAGTTTGCCTTTGCTTTTCACATATTTCCAGCTCCACAAAGTCGAACTTCAGGAAAATTCAAATCAAAACCACACTGAGATACCACCTCACACCAGTCAGAGTCGCTAAAATGAACAAATCAAAAGACTATAGATGCTGGCGAGGGTGTGGAGAGACGGGCACACTCCTACACTGTTGGTGGCAATGTAAACTGGTGCAGCCGCTCTGGAAAACAGTGTGGAGGCTTCTCAAAAAACTATTGATAGAACTCCCCTATAACCCAGCAATAGCACTGCTGGGGATTTACCCAAGGGATACAGAAGTGCTGATGCATAGGTGCACATGTATCCCAGTGTTCATAGCGGTACTTTCTACAATAGCCAAATCATGGAAAGAGCATAATGTCCATCACCTGATGAATGGATCAAGAAGATGTGGTATGTACATAATGGAGTACTATATGACAATGAGGAAGAATGAAATATGGCCATTTGTAGCAAAGGGGATGAACCTTGAGGGTGTCATGCTAAGCGAAATAAGTCAGGCAGAGAAGGATAGATACCATATGTTTGCATTCATAGGTCTAACAGGAGAGACCTGGCAGGAGACCATGGGGAGAGGAAGGGGGAAAAAGAGTGGGGAAGAGTGAGGGATACAGGTCAAGGGAGACTACTGAATACTGAAAACGAACCATGGACTGAAGGGGGAGGGGGAGGGAGGGAGGGGGTGATGGTCATGTTGGGGGGCACTTGTGGGGAGAAGCACTGGATGTTATATGGAAACCAATTTGACAATAAACTATTAAAAAAAAGATTTTTCTTTAAAAACATTTGTGAATGATGTTGTAAAGAGACATGAAGAGTATTCTTTCCAGCAAGATTCTCTTGTGTTATTTCATAAAGTGAGGGACTTTTGCATAAACTAAAAGCACTTCAGTTTGCCTTTGCTTTTCACATATTTCCAGCTACACAAAGTCGAACTGTGTCAAAGTGCCCTGCTCTGCCTCGGGAGGGCTTCTGGATGGAGTGAGCGGCGGTGCAGGCACGACGTGAACCTCACAGCTGGACACACGCCCGGCTCGCTAGTTCTCCTTCACCCGGAACGTCCTGCACTGAGACAGTGGTTTGTAGGCGCCCGGGTTTTTGCTACAGAACCGTGTCTACATCCATTGACGAGTCTATTACCTTGTTTTTGATACTTAATCAGAAAAACGCAGTCCATCCTTATGGTAGCAAAGGTGGAATCCCTTAGGGAGGAATTATTTAGAAATCCAGGACTATTATGTATTTCATTTGGGATCAGCTAATTTAATCTCTGGACAGTGGGACTGTGATCTGAGGGGCCGCTGAGTGTGGCTGCGTGTGTGTGTGCGCGTGTGTGTGTTTGTGTGTGTGTCTCAGGAGAGAGCTAGGGCGTGAGCTCTGGGTCATCAGTGCTTCCACATCGACAGAAGCTGTAAAGAGCAAACTACACCATAAATTCCAGGACAAACCACATGAACTGAATTAAAATTCTGCAGGGGGCACATTCACCACTGTCAATCAGTATAGGGAGTGTGTCAACAAGAAAGAAGAAAATTGGTTTAAAAACCTCTAAATGGCACAACCTGCAGCAAGTGTATATTTCCTTAGTAATCGCGTAATTAAATGAAACAAAAGTTGAGCAGGGCATAAACTTGTCTGTCTTTCAACAAATGGAAGGATGTAGAACAGAAATTAAATTCTTCTCCGTGGCCTTGAGGGTTAACACTATAATGTTCTAGCCCATCCACTTTGTAAAGCTGAACATAAATGTTAATTCACAGGATATTTACGTAATGCCATGTTTCAGTGCTTCCTTTTTAAAATTAACATGAACTCTTATGTCATACCTCCTAAAATTTTAGAATATTTTCATTTTAAATGTCTTCTTTGCTCCCCAGGATTTTCTAATGTAGGTCACACCTCAGGAAACCTGGTAGCCATGTCTCAAGGCCACTGTGTATTTGACTCTCAACATACTGTCATCGTCTCAGAACCCATTACTTTCCTGCCCCCCCACCCCCCACCTCAGTCTCAGACTCCCCCGCACAGGCATCAAGCTCCTGGGAGCTGGTGCAGCCGACGTCCTCCCGAAGCCCCCGCTGCTCTCACTCAGCATCTCCGTCCCACCCCAGCTGACCACTCCTCCCAGAGGCTTTAAGTAACTTCAGTTCTGCCTCACGTTCTCAGTGTTGGGACTGCAGTGTTTGTCCACAGGTACAACCGACAGAGGAAAACCCAGGAAGTTCTCATCGTCATCTCTGTACTTACAGCAGATATGCTCCTGATGGTTGACTCACAGGCGAGGTGCTTGTCATTGTGGCCGGTACCTGACCAGCCACGGCCAAGGCTCCTCTGCCCTGGAGTAAAGCCGCACTGGCAGCCTCTCAAGCGCCTGTGATTCCCATTTTGAGGAGCAAGCACTCCATCGAGCACCAAGGCAAAGCTCTCTGATCACGTGAGCTGCCAGGGGGCGCAGAGGGAGCACATGTGGGTGGAGCAGAAATCAGTGAGAGGAGAATTTTAGAAGCTGCTGAGGGGATCCTGGCAAACTTCATCTGTGATGCTCTTAGATGGCTTACCCCAGAGTGCAGAACACCTGCCCAGATGAACACCGATCATCCTGTCTCTTTAACCCTGTACATTGGTGGACCTTCTCTCGGTCCTCTCTCCGTGGAACCCTCTCATCCCCTATCTGAGCCTGATCATCCAAAAAGATAAGGTATGACAGAGTGATGGAATCATCTCTGTAAGTTATAGTGTGGACAGAGGATCAAGACAAGAGAGGGAAGAAAAGTTTTCGTCCCACATCTGCCAGTAACTCGTCGTCGGATAGTTGGAGGTGACAGTTAATTGCTTGAGATGTCAGTTTTATCCCTTTTTAGCATTGTGGAGTTGATATTTCCTTTCAGCATGAAAACTGTTTACTTTTATGGTTTCTTAAGTCATCTCATATGCCTAAGAGTTAGGCTTCCAAATACACATGGAGACCAGCGCATTGCCTGAGTAGAAGCATGAACACTAGGAGTAAGTGTTCCCGCGCTAATGCGTTGTTGTTAGGCTCAGCATACCATACAGAGAAGTTTGCTGAATTTGTCTCCTGATCAGGAAAGATTAACTTTGTCATCAGAAACTGAACATATATGCTCAGCGACGTTCCTTGACCTCGGTCTAGAGCTAGGAAGTAGCAAACTGAAGAGGAGAACCCAGGACTGACCTGCCTAAAGTTCTTATTTCCCGTAGAGATTCCAAACATATTGAGAGTAACATTATACAGAAAGGGTCATAGAGCTGAAGCGGAATGAATCATATTTTTCCTAGTGGATCGTGTGGTCTTGGCTGAGACGTGAAATATAAACAGTCCATGAAATGAGTGCTTAGAACACTCAAATTCTACCAAGTATAAGTAACTTGATGCTCAGTATATAAGTATATCATAGTATACAGCATTCTAAGTATGTAATTGTACTACAAAGTAATTTGCAGCGAGCTGAGTAATTTTTTGAACTTATTCTACTTACCTCCATTTTAAGCGTTGGAGATAGATCAATTTATTTTTGTGTCCAAGAAGGCTTGAATTCAGTAGAATTAAAGTTCACGGGTACAGTGATGTCTTCATATGCTATTTATTTCTGTGGCTGATTTCATGAAATTCATTCAACTTCTCAATGTGATGCTCAACATGGCTCTTGAGGTTTCCATTCAGAATTCACTGGAAATGAGGACTAAGCATCACAGATGATCGGACTGTGCTGTTCTGCCATCACAGCCTCTGGAATTGGCACATCAGCTGTGATTTTCTGAGGTTTTTTTCTACCATGTGTTTCAAGAAACAGATCAAAGTATGCTGGCCTACCTCTGTCAATACTGGCGTTTGTTCTGCTCTCTGGCAGAACCTCAAACACTGAACTCCAAACTCTGCCCCCACAGTTTATAGTCATGATCCACATACCCAATGGGAAGAGACAGAGAGGAGATCTCTCTGCTCTTGGTTTGCTCAGCAAACTTCCTCTAGGGACCAGATCCTCAAGGTTTTCTAGACAGAAGTCATGACAATGGGGACTAAAGTACCTTATCAAAGAAAGTTTGATGTTGTGCTATTGAATTGGGATTTCTTTTCTATTGCCAGCTGTTCATGAGTTCTCTGAAGGCATGCAATTACTTCAGTCAGGAATTCTTTATTCCACATGCAAATTCTCTAAATAGAACTCTATTTACCTTAAGAACACTGCTTTATTAACTTGTTTTCTAATAAATTTTACATAAAGTAGTCGTAAAAATTAAGAGAGTCAATTAACCTAGAGTCAAAACATCCCTTATCTTTCATGGATTTGAAATTTTTTAGGCTTAATTACTAAAATCTCCTTGGACTCAAAATTACATAGATGGTTCTGTAAGATTTAATTATTTTTACTGCAATATTTAATCTAGCCAGGATATATATTTTTTATTGACTATAAGATGTAGGCTCATTTTTATTTCTTTTCCAGATGAATAGATTTGACAAGCATTTATTTATAATTTTCAAAAGTTATTAGGATATATAATGGAGAAAAAAAAGCACAAGTTTTTAATCAATTTGAGGACCTACCACATAGCTCAATAGGAAATGGACGAATTGCAGGAATTCACAATGTAGAGATTAAGCAAATCCAAATGACCAATATAAGAAAAAATGACCAAATTCTCCAATAGAGAAGAATCTATTGAGACAGCGACGATACAATCGTTCATTCTCACCGTGTGGAAGCCAAGGGAGAAGTGAGGTCTATAGCTGATGAGAACAAAGAGGAAAGGCTCCTCACAGATTCGTGGAGGAAACGCAAACTGTTACTGGCTTCCTGAGGGGGAAATGGACAACGACCTTTAAATCCTCCATATTCTCAGACTTGTGCTGTCCCTCCTTGGAATCTCTCTCATAGAAATCTAATAGTGGCACCTGGGTGACTCAGTCAATTAAGCTTCTGCCTCTTGTTTGGGCTCAGGTCAAGATCTCATGATTTGTGAATTTGAATCCCTCATCAGGGCTCAGTGCTGACAGCATGGAGTCTGATTGGGATTCTCTTTCCCTCCCTCTCTCTCTGGCCCTCCCGTATGGTCTCTCTCTCTTTCAAAATAAATAAGTAAACTTCTGAAAAAAAACATGGAAAACTGGAAATCCAATAATATATAAAGACTAATGGACAATAATGCTCTGTTTTAGTGCCTGAAGACAGAGAAAAATACAGTCTTTTAATAGGAAACACACTAAAGAATTAATATCGTTACACAATGGGAAATATTCTTCGATCTAAAATAGGCAATGTTGGCTCTAACAAATGGTTTGGAGACGTTTTCCTAAGATATTGCTGACTGTGCAAATAAATGCAGGAAAATGGATATAACATGGTAGACTTTTGTAAAATAATGATTTAAAATGCCCTGAACATGATTTTTAAATGTCTTATCTGTATGAGATTTCATGAGAAAATATAATTTGTTTTCTCTGGAGTAAAAATAAAAGCTACTTCATAGGTAATTAGCATGAATAACTGGACACAGTCAGAGGGCAATAGCCCAAGGAAGAAAAGGAGGGAGGGCATGAAGAAAAACTGGAAAAGAAACGGAATTAAGATATTATGTATATGAAACATTTTTTTGAAATTAGTAGCAGTGATTGTTTCTGGACAGACTAGATATAAGGATGAAATGGCCAGGGCAATATTGTACTACTGTGTGAATTTTTAAATAATTTTTAACAGGTTTAGCTTATTTCAACAGGTTGAATTTAAATGAATAAAATTATAGTCTAAAAGAAAGTAAGCAAGGACTAAAGAAAATATAAATAAAAATAAATACTAATTCTGAAGAACAGATGAAGTGTGTATAAACTGAAACTGTTTCAGAAGTCCTAAAACATAGAAATTAACAAGCAATGCCCACTTCTCCAGGTCCTGAAATGGAGAAGGGTCTGCTGAATCTATTATCCAGACAGATGCCCTGCAGTCTTTTGAAGGGATTATTCCCACAATAATCCTGTGATTATGGCTCTTGCCCTATGAGAGTGACTTATTATCTTCATAGATGGGTAGTACTGAGACAGGCTTGGAGAGGTTCAAATAGAATGTGTTTGGAAACTTGCTGATTCATATGGACATCCCACTCTTGTCCATTTTTGTTTTATTTCCCTTCTGTTACCCAGAGTCATAAGCCTCCCTTCTCTCCATGAGGACTCATTTTTCAGAAATCTACTCAATAGCGTACCTCTCTTCTTCTCCTTGGAAAGAACTTCTGGAACACTTTATTGGTTGGTGATTCTCTGACCATCCAAATTCTTTTTTTGGTGGAAGATGTATTATTGTACAGTTGATCTTGGAACAATGCTGGAGGTTAGTGGCACCACCACGTGCAGTAAAATAGTCACCCAAAACTTTAACCCCCTGAAATCTTACCACTAACAGCCTATAAAATATGAAATACTGTATAGATACAGTTTCCCCCCACAGGAAGCCTTACAGATAACATAATCCATTAATACATATTTTATATGTTATATATATTATACACTGTATTCTTTTAAAAAAATATTTTGAACATTTATTTATTTTTGAAAGAGCATGAGCAAGGGAGGGGCAGAGGAGACACCAAATCCCAAGTAGGCTCCAAGCTCTGAGCTGTCAGTACAGAGCCCGTGCGGGCCTCGAACTCACAAACCACGAGATTATGACCTGAGCCGATGTTGGCCCCTATGTGTCTCTATGCACTGTATTCTTATAATAAAACTAGAGAAAAGAACATGTTAGAAAATCCTAACAAGGAGAAAATTGGACTGGGACTGTAATTACTGAAAAAGAATCCGTGTGTAAGTGGACCCCACACATTGCAAACCCATCTTGTCCAAGGGTCAGCTATGTCAGAAATGCTGTAGCTGCAGATGACTCAGGACTACTTAGCATCCTAATTGCTAGATGTTGCTTCTCAGCCATTTAGTGCACAGAGCTGGATGACATATTTTAAAACTTATGAATTCCTGTTAGCTTCACGTGCTGTTATCTTCCTCCGTACAAGACTCACCTTTTGTTTTGCAAGGCAGAGTGCAGTGTTGAGCGCCTTCATCCAGGTAGGGTCCAACCTACTGAAGACAGAGCTGCCATATTGGAAATCACTGGCCTCTCTCCTTGTCCCTATTCTTAGGGGTAACAGTCCTCAAGGTCTTTCAGTTGAGGGAAGACTAGAGCAACTCTGGGATAGTCGCAAACTCTACACCAACTCCTCAGCACCACAAGATTGTTGAAAAGTCACCTGTGTTTTTCAGAGCTGTTGGACAAACCTTATAAATTTCCTTCCCTACTGGGAGACCTGGGTGGCTCAGTCGGTTAAGCGTCCAGCTTTGGCTCAGGTCAGGATCTCACGGTTCGTGGGTTCGAGCCCTGCATTAGGCTCTGTGTTGACAGCTAGCTCAGAACCTGAAGCCTGCTTCGGATTCTGTGTCTCCTTCTTTCTCTGAGCCTCCCCTGATGGCGCTGTTTCTGTCTGTCTCTCAAAAATAAATGAAAAACATAAAAAAAAAATTTTTTTAAATTTCCTTCCCTACTTAACTTAATGGCTCATCAAATTCTGTTAGGGGGCAATTCCCCTGTATGTCAGGCCCTCAACTCATTTCTATCACATCACACATCCTCTTGTGTCCATCTTGGACAAGATGGGTTTGCAATGTGTGGGGTCCACTTACACGCAGATTCTTTTTCTTATCTATACAAGAATGACACGTTTCTGGGCTTTTCCTTTCTTCACTGCTATCAGTCATTCTACTAGCTCAAGATAATTTATCAGCTTCTTGTATCCAGAGTCAGCAAATTCCCCAAGAAAAAAACTAATGCTCACTTCATACCTCTTCATTCTATGGAACATATATATTTTTATGTTTTTATTTTGCGAGAGAGACAGTGCACGAGTAGGAGAGGGGCAAAGAGAGGGAGACACAGCATCTGAAGCAGGCTCCAGGCTCTGAGCTGTCCAGAGCCCGATGCGGGGCTCGAACTCATTAACCATGAGATCGGTCATGACCTGAGCTGAAGTCAGACACTTAACTGACTGAGCCACCCAGGCGCCTTTTCATTCCATGGACTATTACACTGAATACGTATTTTTTTGTGTTTGTCCCTCAGTAGCTCTCTGATATTTCACACAAATTATTTGTTGTGTTTCTTATGCTTTTTCTAGTTCTTGACTTCTGAAAACTATTCTATTTTGCCTGGAAACAGAATTCTTGAATCAGATTTCAGCTGAATTTGTCATAAGCAGCACATGTTTGCCGGTGTGGGTGGCCTCAGTGGAACAGCCAAGGTGGACTTACCAGGAAACTGATCATACATAGTCCTCATGTCCGTCACTGACACGACCACCTTCAAGGACTCTGAGAGGGAGCCTGGCAGTGCATGCACATAACATGTTATTGTAAAATTTCCAAAAAATAATTTATCCATAATTAGTTACGGTCACACTCTCTTTTCCACTCCAACTTCCCAGGGAAGGGAGACTAGGCAGAAAAGGTGACCAAAGTAAAGCCATTTTGGTTTTATGCCAATCCTTAACATAAAAGTCAACAGGTCATAAAAAGAGTCACAAGGTCCGAGTCAGGGAAAAGCTTAGGACCCCACTTCCTCAGGCAGTAAAAGCCACAAAGTCTGGACATTCTTCTGATTGCTCCTTGTAGGTAATTCCACAACTGTAAGATGATGAAAAACAAACTGTCTGATCTAAGTGCTAAAACAAAAAGAGTAAGCCCCTCCCTAAACATTCAGCTAATTAAACAAAACAAAAAAAAATATTGAAACCATTGGTTGGAGGAGAAAGGTCACTGTTTGCTTCTACACTTAATGCATCTTTGTTCCTTTCTCTACGTGGCTTTTTCTTGAATTCTTTTTCGCACAAAACCAAGAACCCTCTGGACCATTTTCCGGAATGAGATCTGCCTTCTTGGAGTTGCCATGGGTCTGACATCCTCTGAATAATTTTCATGTCAATTGGTAATGACATAGTGGACACAGCCATTCCCACGTTTGGAATGGGCTCCTGGTGTAGAAATGGCTTCTGACCCTGCTGCTTTACGGATGTCTGATGGACGTGGGGTGCAAGGCAGGATGTGAAGACACCGGGGATGCCCGAGCCTGAAGCGTGCGCAGAGCGTGAGGAAGACGCAACTGCTCATGCCTCGGATTACGAGCAGGTGATCACCGCAGGCCCCCTGTTGACGAAGTGGTGTATTTTCAGAGACATAAAAGAGAATCCCAACACAAATGCATATAAAGAATCTTTTCAAAAAGTTAGTAGAACTCAACTCTACTTTGGGAAGGTGTTTTGCATTGGTCAGGAAAAACAAGTGAGAAATCACAGATCTCTGATGCATAAACAAAGAGTACCTTCCATTGTCACCTTGAATTTGTTTATTATAAAACAATTACAGAAAATCTGTCAGGCAAATTAACTAATGAAATCTGACCCCAAAAACCCCAGTAAGTCTGAGTATATGAATCATTGAAATTGTATTTTCTTCAGATAAAGTCTGAATAGAAATAATGAATAGGATCTTGGATTTGTTTTTAATATTCCAGTGAACAAAGAGACATGAACCAAAGAGCATCTTTGAGAGTGATTTGCGTTGTTAGTATTTGAAGAAATATTGACGTCAATGAAGGTAACAGAAAAGTAATAAAATGTCACTATAATGTATGCATGGGACATCAATGAGAAAATGATTAATGAAGTGCTATTATGTTATGTCATTTATTGCTTTACAAGAAAACTTGCAATCTCTGCTCCCCACCCATCTTACAAAACATGTAAACATGGAAATGACCATAGGTTTTCCCCAAACGTGAAACAACAGGAAGGACTTACAAGCCTTCTTGATAATGGGTTGTGAAGGCAAAAAGAAATTTCTAAGCTATTTCTATTAACTTATAACAAGTAAAATTTAATCAATCATGCCACACTAAAGCAGAGATTCAATTATCTTTCTATTCTTCCTGTAGAAAATTGTGATATGAAATTACTCTTTACATTTAAAAAAATGGAAAAGTAACTAAGGAGTTTTGGAAATGGAAAGCATAAATGTGTATCAGTTAATGTAAAAATGATATTTTTTTACATTTTGTGATGTCAGGGAGGAAAATATTTTCCTCTATCTTCTTATGTTCCATAACTGAGGGATAGAAGTTAAAATAACAAAAGATAGATTAACAAGTTGAAGGCATACAATTTTTATTAATATTTTATTGCTTAGGAGTTCACAGAAAAAAAATTTTAACATTTGTTTATTTTTGAGAGACAGAGAAAGACAGATCATGAGCAGGAGAGGGGCAGAGAGAGAGACACACACAGAATCGGAAACAGGCTCCAGGCTCTGAGCTGTCAGCACAGAGCCCGATGTGGGGCTCAAACCGATGAACGCTGATTGAGCCACCCAGGCACCCCAGGAGTTCACAGAAAAGAGGGGAAACCCTAGGAAGCAGATAGACGCAGGGGCTTATATATTATTTTAACAAAGGGAGTTTGGACTTCAAGGGACAATAAACTATGGAGACATGAAGGAAGTAAATAGGGGAAACCGATGGAAAATAAGGGCCATTTCAATAAAGATTGGTTTATGTAGACTCATCTCAATGCTCAGTCTGTCCCTGGTGATAAGAGTGCCCCCACTTCCTGGTATGGGGGGGTCATTTACATCTGGATTTTAGACAAAAAAGGGGAAGGCATCTGCTGATTCTCATTGGTCTTCACCTAAAAATAATCCTTGGGCCAAACTGACATATTTTAGACTGGCTTATCCTGATAATGGCTTCAGCAGTGATAATGGCTTTTGTCTCCTTTTAGAAACAGGTAATTTGTGTGATCTTTCTAACTGTAAGTACATATTGATTATTATATCTAATTTTTTATTTATTATTCTATATTTATTTTGTTAAAGTGAACCTCCAGGATTGTGTAAGCTTCAGGCTTCCCCAAGCCTGGATCAGCTTCTTCTGTTTCCACAAACACAGGACTGTAAGTGGCAAGAGCGGTTTTCCAATTACAGTAGAGGGAAATGATTCTAGAATTTTCTAGGTGCTTTGGCAGCAGTTCCCTGGCTCTAGAATCTTTCTGACTCAGGCAAGGCGGTGTGAGGGAGCACACACAGACCCCTGCCATGTGAGTTCTGTGTCAGGGTTCTGGGAGCTGCTTCTGGAAGCTCAGCATAAAGCACACATGCTCCTGAGCTTGTGAAGTTGCTGGGACTTCTGGAGAACTCCTTTACTTAAGTGAACCGAGACCAACTGCTTTGTTAGCAATTAAGAAGCCTTCTAGATATGGGAACTGGTACCAGCGGTGAAGGTTTGGGGTGATGCTGAGTGCTCTGGAGCCGATGGCCAAGAAAGAATTCTTGAAGATGTCTTTGGTGAAAAGGTGATTTAATTGCAGCATGGGGACAGAGAGGACCCGTGGGCAGGAGGAGCTGCACTGGGGTCCTGATGGGTAACTCCCTACCTGTCCTCAGGTTGGGAGGGGGTCAGAGATAGAGTCAGTCTCTAATGTACTTTTCTAGCTGTTGTTAGAAAGACATCATTTATTACTGTTTAGTAAAACCTCAGATGTCTATCAGGGGGTCATAATTTTGGAGTATATATCGTATGGGAGAGTTGAGAAAAAGAAAGTTTCCAAGGGAATTTTTATATGTTAAACTCGACCTACAGATTCTAGGGTGGTGGGTGGGTCAGGATCATGTTAAACCAAGGTTGTCTTGTGCCCCCAGCCAAGTGTCCTCATCCGGGCAGCTGAGCCCCTAGAGGGAGGTCACTCTGCCGGCTTCAAGGACTTGTTGGTGGGCTGTAAGGCACTAAGGGAATTTAATTTTTCATTTGCTCTAGTTTCTCACATCACCATGGGAAGCACTTAAATGCCTTCCCTTCATTCTTGGGTGGCCAGGAGTGTCCGAGGAACACACACAGATCCCACCTGGGGGGGGGGGCAGGTGCTGTAACCTGTACTTTGCCCTCAGCCCCCCCTGCACTCCCTCATCAGTAAGTCACCTCCTGTGGTATCTGGAAAGAAGCTTTGCATTGGCGGCTTGTTGCTGTAGACCCCGAGGGCAGGCCCAAGGGCGGGAAGCCGAGTTTGGGAAAGATGCCTGAAGCTCGGGAGCTTGAAGGAATAATACTGCAATCTTCTGGCTTGAAACTATCGGCTCAAATCACGATCAGAGGAGCAGGATTCCTTTTAAATAAAAGATTGCCCTTAGCCAACCTTTCATTTCTTGTCATTGTTGGGCTATATGTAAAAAAACAAGTTACAGAGAATGATTCTGTGGGTTTCTGACTCAAATTCTAAATCAAAGTCATAGCCCTGTGGTATATTGTACTATAAGAAATCGATATTTAATTTGGTCCCTGGTTTTTGACCTAAAAACTTGTAAAATGCTGGGAATTTCCTGAGTGATGGGAATAAAAAGTCTTTTGTTATTCATCATAAACTCTTTCTCAGCACGCCTGAGTTTACTATGCTAATGAGGGGACTCTGGGTGGGGCCCCCGGCACTTCCAGAAGGGTGCTGGTGGCCTTGGGACCAGCCACGGAATTAGGGGGTTGGAAGTTTCAGCTGCACCTCCAGACTGGAGGGACTGAGCTTGTCACCAGTGGCCCAGGACCTAGCCAACCACGCCGAGATGACAGAGGTCTGGGTTGGAGGACACACGGACCTGCAGGCAGGCGGCACACCCAGGGACCTTGCCCTGGGGATTTCTTCCATCTGGCTGTTCTGAGCTGTGTTTTTTCCATAAACCAGTAATGTAGCTTAGCTGTTTTCCTGAGTTCTGTGAGCCACTCCCGAAAATTTTCAAACCTGAGGAGGGGGTTGTGGGAGCCCCTGAATTTATAGTCAGTGTGTCCCTGTCCCTGCTCTTTGTGTCTCAAGTGGTGGTGGTGGTCTTGTGGGGCTGAACCTCTTAACCTTTGGGATGGATGCCAATCTGGGGTTGTTAGTGTCGGAACTGAATTGAATCGTTGGACATCCAGCAGTGTCCGAGTTGGAGAAGTGAAAGGCCCTGTGCATTCGCTGTCAGAAGCAATGTGAGTAAAAGTAGTTCAGAAGTGACTCAAGTAAAAAGAGTTTGAGAGCCCTGCATGATTTATTTTTGATGAGACGTTGGACATTATTTGGAAAAAAATGGGACCCTGAGAATCGGAATAGAGGCACTTCTGTGGTTTTAGACGATTCTGTGTATCTAAACTCTTGAAACCCATGGAGATTTCCATGAGAGAACTAGAGTCTCCTCTCCTCTAGTGAAGGGGTCAGCTGAGTGGATCTTGACTGAAGCAGCTCCTTCGCAAGAAGATGACAATTGTCATCAGTCCCTACTCCTGAGTGCCCTCACTGCCGAGGAGAGGATCATGGTGTGCCCCAGGGGAAACATTTATAAATGAAATCTTGGAGGGAACGGCTTCCACACTTACCTGCAGGCATTTGCTTTAGTTTCCTCATTACAAACTCAGTGAGTATGAGTGGGAATGGTTTCTGCAGGTGACACACCAGGGCGGGAGAATATTTTACATGGAGATGGTTTTATCATTCTGGATTTACTAACAGGTTTGGAATTAATGCCCGAGTTTGAATAGCTGAGAATGTTTTCCTGTTTGGCTATTTTACAATTTGGGCTACATGGTGGGCTACAGTTGAGTGCACTTAATTTGCTAGAAATTCGTTAGAATATAAATGGATTTGCCTTGTGCTGCGGGATCACTCACTTCCGGAACGTGAGATGGCCGGGAGGACGTTACATTTATCCTGGAATTGAGAGTTGACATTGAGAATTACCTGGGATGAGGGCATCTGTCCTGGAAAGGGCTCCTGTGAGACCACAGCTCCGTACTGTTAGTATTTCTCTGACATTTTCCCAATGGTACCTCCAGTCATTTGTCTGAATACTTGTGTACTGGGGAAGGAATTCCTCTTTTCTAGGATTATTGGACCTTAGGTCTGAGCTGCTCCCCCCACCCCAGACTCTGACTACTTAGTCAACCATTAAGTGTTGAGATTTGCAGCAGTTAACGGACGTTTACTATTTTCATTCAGGTCTATCTTCTGAGGTCCAGACGGCCCACAAGCGCAATTTGTAGTCATTTCCCCTGATGCAGGATGCAGGAAATGTAGTCATTTCCCCTGATGCAGGACCGCCCCTGTGCTCAACAACTGAACGAACTCCATGTTGACTCTCTTTGATCCTCAGAGCAAGAGGCATTATGGCTGGAAGGGCGGAGTGGAAGTTCTGAAAATGGATCGTTACTGACAATAGTAGTTCCCCCAAATCAATACCACTTTCTGGGAAGATTTCAGAGAGCAATGCTTCCATGAAAGACCTGGGTGGCTCAGTTGGTTAAGCGTCTGACTCTTGGTTTCGGCTCAGGTCACGATCTTGTGGTTCCTGGGTTCAAGCCCCACATCTGGCTCTGTGCTGACAGTGAGGATTCTGTTTGGGATTCTCTCTCCCTCCCTCTCTCTCTACTCCTTCCACACTCACGCTGTCTCTGTCTCAAAAAAATAAAAGACTTGAAAGATTGTCTTGGATCCTACTTACTGTTTTTTGTTTGGCTGTGCATAGACAAATGAACCCAGTGAATGATATGGGTTATTGTAAGCTTAATCAGGTGGCAATTTTAATTGCAGTTGGTCTTGAAGTTGTGGCCTTTTTACTATAAGAATGAATCTAGCTTCTGGTTCCTGGCATGTACCTACTGCCAATAACAGTTATGCCATGAGCCAGTAACACCCACAGGGCGGGAGCACAATATACTCTAATCAGTTTCCCCCATCAGCTCTCAAGCTCATCAGAACCATCATCTGACAGGATTTCATGGCATTTCCCCAATGTTTGGTGACGTTGAAGGTTTTTAGGTGCTTATGCACCATCAATACATCCTCTGTGGTGAGATGTCAGTTACATTTTCTACCCATTTTCAAATCGTTATTTGTGTTTCTATAGTTGAGGTGTTTTTCTTCCTTCCTTCCCTCCTTCCTTCCTTCCTTCCTTCCTTCCTTCCTTCCTTCCTTCCCTCCCTCCTTCCCTCCTTCCCTCCTTTCTTCCTTCCTTCCTTCCTTCCTTTTCTTTCTTTCTATCTTGAGAGAGAGAAAGAGAGGCAGAGCAAGAGCAAGGTAGGGACAGAAAGAGAGAGGAAGACACAGAATCTGAAGCAGGCTCTTTACTCTGAGCTGTCAGCACAGAGCCCAACTCGGGGATTGAACTCACAAACCGTGAAATCATGACCTGAGCTGAAGTTGGATGCTTAATGCACTGAGCCACCCAGGCGCCCCTCTATAGTTGAGTTTTGACCATTCTTTATATAATCTCATTGTGGGTCGTTTGTCAGATATATGGTTTGCAAGTATTTTCTTCCAGAATGTGTAGCTAGTCCTTTATGCTTATAACAGGGACTTTCACAAAGCAAGTGTTTCCAATTTTGATGAAGTCCAACTTTGTTTTTTTCCTTTTATGACTCATGCTTTTGGTGACATGTCTAAGAAAATAAAACTATGCAGTTTTATTTTTTGGTTTATCTTTTTTAGAATTTCTGAAGTTCTTAAATTAGTTAGTTAATGATTTTTATTGGTTTTAGAAAGTTCTAAACAATTATCTTCTCATATTGTGCTTCTGCCCCACTCTTTTTCATCTTATCAACTCCTAATTAATTATTTGTATCTGAAACCATTTGTGTAGCCCTGCATGTGTTTATGTTCATAATTTGTTTCCACTTTTTTCTTTCTTGGTGTTACAGTTGTAGTTGGGTTTTTTCTATTTCTAGTGACTACTTCTATGTTACTATGTTAAACTCAGACTGAAGTTTTTCAGTTGTTTTTACTTTTCATTTCTGGAATGTACATTCTTTTCATTTCAATTCTCTGGTATATTTTTTTGCGTTTCAAGTCTCTGGTGAAACACACAGGAGAGTCGTTTTTTGTTTGTTTGTTTGTTTGTCCATATTTTTCAACAAGCTAATCACAGTTATGTTAAAATATCCATCTACTGACTTCATGATCTGGGTTATCTGTAGATAAAGAGATCTGTGGATCTCTTTCTATGATTTTTAAAAAATCTTGATTACCAATTATATGGTCTTGCCTCTTTTCATGTCTAATAATTTTTATTGCATACTTGACTTTGTATAAATGCACAATAGGGGCGCCTGAGTGGCTCAGTCGGTTGAGCCTCCGACTTCAGCTCAGGTCATGATCTCATATTCGTGGGTTCGAGCCCTGCTTTGGGGTCTGTACTGACAGACAGTTCAGAGCCTGGAGCCTGCTTCCGATTCTGTGTCTCCCTCTCTCTCTGCCCCTCCCTGCTCATGCTCTGTCTCTCTCTGTCTCAAAAATAAATAAAACATTAAAAAAATAAATGCACAATAAAAGCATTAGATGATGTGATTTTTCCATGATGCCCTTGAAGTAGGTCAGGTGAAGAGTTCTTTTTCTCCCACTTTTCTATCTCCTCCCCCTGCTACCTTGTCTCCTTACATACAACCTCAACAAGTGTCTCACGTCTTTCATTTTGCTAAATTCCTCTAAATTTTCCCTTCTCCTCCCTCTATCTTATCCTCTTACCCAAAAATTTACTCCCTAATCATCTGCCTCTTTAGGTTTCTTTAAAATAAGCTAAAATCCAATATAGAATATAATAAGTGCAGTATACGTGTAATAGGATCGTGAATAAAGAGCTTCTGGAACCCAGATGAGCGAACAGCCAGAAAACCAAAGAGTAATAAGAGTATTTTCTAGGAAGCATATGTCAACTAACCTTGATGATTTTGGAATGAACTTTCCCATCTGGGAGAACATCTTAGGCAAGAAGAGATATAGTGAGGAGAAATCGCCATTATCCAAGAATCTACTTTATGTCAGGGACAATGCTAGATCTCAGTATTTCTTATGTCATGTAACTTTCACAGAAACTCTTTAGAGTAATTTTTCTCCCTCATGAAGGTGAATGAGGTTTTTAGTTTTGAAGCCTGTGGAGACTGTTTCTGAGCTGCAGTTCGAGCCATTCTGTCTCTAATGGTGTTTGTTCCAAGTTATTCTCCAGAGATGACTCAGTTTGTCATTGTTTAAGGAACATGGTGAGTAGCTTAATGCATTTGAAGTGTAAACTCAACTGCAGCTCTTGTAGGTAGAGATGGAAATGGAGGCTGGTCCAAAACCAACGTTAATACTAAGGAATAAATGCTTATTTCTGTAGGCGATGAGGGTCACTTCAGGGCTTTAAGTACCTATATTTCAGAAAGGCTTCTTTTGTAACAAAGTGAAAGATAATTTTAAGCAGCAAGACTCCAGAGATTAACTAATGAACAAACCAAGTAAGAGTTAATGAAACACTGGTGAGGGCCAGAGAGGCAAGAAGGGGAAAGACCAGGTGTGAAAGAGAGATGTTACAGGTAGTCTTAAAAACTCAATGAATATGAGCATTCAGGGAGAAAGATGGCTCAGGAAAACTGTAATATTTTAAAACCTGGTGACTGGACAAATTGCATTGAGGCAAAATTCAAGAAAAGCAGGCTTGGGAAATAAGGTTCAAAGAAGTGATGGAAACTTGACATCGAGTTTTATGAATGTGTGTGGTAACAGTTTTATAAATAATCTGTTTACTTCCACAAAAGCTGCCTTGATAATAAATTAGACTAAGTTACATTAAAAGAGATTTGATTAAAGTTAATTTCATTTGATGGAAATGACTGACATAGACGTATAGACTTCATTGTATGGTGTCACATCACAACATTCTACGTCATACGGTAATATGCTGGGAAGTATCTCCAGTCGTTGTTTACAGAACCTCGGATTGTGCTATTTTATCTCACAGAAAAGAACTTTCCTTAACTATAACATTCCCATCAGTTACAAATTTAAAAGTGCTTGTAATGGTGAAGGGTGGTGATGAGCCAGGTGAGAGGGAAAGGGGTAAAAGTGATGTGGCAAAAAGAAAAACAAAACCTTAAACATTGCTTCTAAAATTTCCTCTTTGGCTAACAATTTCACACCCCCCATGGAGTTAGGTTCCCTATGAGGACCTCGTCTCCTTCATTTTTCAGAGGGACTCATTATCTCAGGTAAGAAATTCTGAACAGCATCAAATTCTCTAAATACTTCTTCCTTGTTTCCATGAGAAACTCTTTGGCTGAGATAGTA
>PISW01013549.1:0-25690 GCA_004023785.1 Mungos mungo
CCACTTAGGGCCTCCTGGATGCCTGGGTGATCCACACACGTGTCACATGGTCACACGCACGTATGTGAGCACCTGGCTGTACCTGACTCTTGTTAGCCAAAATGTTTGATCTTACAGAGGCTACAGCCCTACACACCCGGTGACATTGAATCTCCTGAGGGTGAGGACCCAGAGGAACAGTTGTTTCTGGGCCAGCCCCAGTCTGTGTCTGACTCACAGAAGGAGAAGAACACAGGGTTTGTTTGCTGGGGCCAGTTGCCTCCGTAATTACATGCTCCCTCGAAGGCAGGCAGGACGTCTCCTTCCACCTCTGGGGCACCTGGAGGAGCTGCAGCTGAAGGAGGTGGTGAAGACACAACTTTATCTCCTCCAGGTGCATTGCCGGACAAATATCCCAGAGGTCACAGACCACACAGGCCCATCGACCAAACTAGCATGCTGGAATCAGAAGGCTTCTTACGTAAATTCAAATGGCACAGCGAGAAGCAGAGGGAATGAGATGGAAGGAGCACATTGCCTGATCCCAGGGGTGCAAACGTTCATGTGTCCAGTCTCTCTCTGTCACATTAGCCTTTCCTGCTTCTGGGGACCAGAGCTCAAGTCTGAGCAGAAGCCCCACAACCAGAAGGGCCTGTGGCAGATGGCACACACTGGCTCCTTCAGACAGTCATGGGGACAAGTGTGCCTGCTCACAGCACACCTGCACAGCCCTGCATGCTCAGATGAACACCTGGTCTACATTGTACCTGAAATATATGCCAGTGCAACACCTTGATTGCCAACAGGGAGGCTACTGAGGAAGGCTGTGGCTTTGGAGACATGAATACAGGGAACAGAGGGAGGGTTCCTCTGGGACCTCAAAGGGAGAATCTATGGGAGGTGGGGACCCCTTCATGAGACAGCTGGGAATGAGGCTGGAGATGCGATGCCTCTGCGGTCTGAATGGTCATGTGCCCCCCAAGGTCATGTTAGAATCCCGAAACCCAAGATGCTGCTGCTAGGAGGTGGGGCCTGGGGGAGGTGCTTAGGTCAGGAGGATGGAGCCTCCATGGATGGGAGTGGGCCCCGTATAAAAGAGACCCCACAAAGCTCTCTCACGCCTCCACTAAATGAGAACATGGCAAAGAGGTGCTGTCTGGGAGCCAGGATCTGATCTGTGGGCATTTTGGCCTTGGACTCACTACTCATTAAGGGCAGATGGAGTGCACAAAGAAAGATCTCCTGTCCCCATGGGGAGAACATTGATGGGCTCGTGTATTTCCTGGGGGGAGGTTCTGCACTGCCTGGACTTGTGGTCAGGCCCCAGCTTAAACAAGCCCTTCTCAAACTTCCTGTGTGCGGGCAGCATGCAGGGCTCAAGTGTCAGAGGCAGCAGGGCATGCATGGAAGGGCAGGTGCCACTGCCTGAGAACTCTGAGCTTAGCAATTTATCCCACAGTGGAGTCCCGACACCCTTGAGAAACAGAGCAACAAGAGACAGCGTGTGCCCTGTGCAGAAGTGGAAGGGGCTCTCCTCGGTGATGTTTCTTCCCAGTGGGCACAATGCTGAGTGACTGTTCGTTCTCTCACTGTGAAGGCACAGGGAGGAGACTGAAGCTTTCAGAACTCGCTTCTCTTTCTCTCATGCTGCATGCCCTCGTCCCAGGCCCTGCAAGAGAAGAGCACTGCCCAGCGAGCCTGTGAGCTCTGCCTCCTGCACCACGGCAAAAGGGAGAGAGGCCCGGAGGCTTCTCTGGTCAGGGGCCCACCGGCCCCTTCTGGACACAGTGCCACACTGGCCTGCTTCTGGTCCTGTGCGTCTGCAAGAGGCTCATGGCGGTCTCCTCTGGGGCCTCTAGCTTCACCGAGCACATGGTGTCCGGCACAGGCACACAGCTGGGCGGGGCTCCAGAGAACCAGCGTTCTGCTTCGGGGAGGACAGATCATTATCTCATGCTGGCAGAACAGTCAATTTTCTGGGTCTGAAGTTTAAAACAAAATTCCTCTCTTTGAGAAGGCAGATTAGCAATAGAATATCTTCTACATCACTATCTGCGTAAATGATTTGTCCTGAAATCAATCTCCCAGTTCTTTAAACAGGATTGGGGGTGGGGGTCAGGTTACATCATTAATTCTGGGCTCCAGGCTGTGCTGGCAACAGGGAAGGGAGCATGAAGGAACACTCTGAGAGACCAAACTGACATGCGGTGATGTTTAGGGAGGATCCTGGGGGCGACAGCAATCAAAGGCCTTTGGGGAGACCCCAGGACCCTCCGTCAGGGAAGAGCAGCCTTCATGGGGCTCCTGGGAAACTACCTGCCAGTGGGGGAGGGGAAGACCATGCACCTGGCTCTGACACAAGAACCCTGGATTTCTCATCACTAATAAGTTAATGAAATGAACCAAAGGTGTTAAACAGGAAAACAAGCTGGCAGAGGGAACCTGATGCAGTCAACTTCAAAAACAAGAAGTTCTCCAAAGAAAGGAGGTTGCAAAGAGACCCAGCAAAACTTGGTTCCTACCTCCTGGGAGGCTCTAGGCCTGCACCCACATGAACCGAGAGGGCATTCTCAGCTCTTACCTCCTTTATGAACGATGAGCTTGGGAGAAACCAGTGCCAGAAAAACTTCTCAACAGACTGAGTGAGGCCCTTGGGCTGCCTTAGAAAGGAAAGCCACCTGCCCAGCCCCTTCAGGGGATAAGCTACACCAAGGCTCTGACCCCAAGGGGACCCACCTAATAGATGTGAGGGAAGGATGAATTTGGGGCACGTGACTGGCACAGAATTATTAAGTGAGGAACACAGAATATCGCCATGACATTTCTGCAGCCAGGATGAAGTTGCAGATGGGGTACTGAGCCAAAACCTGACCCTGGCCCATATCATCAGGAGGCCCCTAAGCCCAAATTCTAAGCCTGACATGCACCATGACACTCAGCCCTCCGGGCAGATCACTGCACTGCTGGCGATTCAACCACTGCCACCTCCCTCAACATAACCCTAACCCTAGTCATGGCTTTGGTCTTAAGGGTGCCTGCCTCTCAGGTAAGGAATAAATGATAGAGGGGACCATGTCCAGAGAAGAGGTACTAAGCTACCAACCCAGAATTTCACTATGACATTTCCATGGCCAGTACGGAGCTGTAGATGGGGATCCTGAACCAAAACTCATCCTGACCCAAACCATAGGCTGTCCCCTGAGTTTAAAGCCTAGGCATGACCCACATCCTAACACATGCCCTTAACTCAGCCCTCTGGATCACTGAACTGGCAGTTGTTTGGGCCCTGCCACCTGCCAGAACATAACTCCAACCCTAGCCATTGCCTGGCCTAAGGGGAGAGTTCCACCTCCTAGGTCTGAGATAAGATGTGAGGACCATGACCAGAATAGAATTATTCAGCGAGAAACACAGAAGTTTGCCATGCCATTTTCATGGCCAGGATGGAGCTGCAGATGGAGATACTGAGCCAAAACCTAACCTTGGCCCAAAAAATAGGCCACCCCCTGAGCCTTAAGCCTAGGCCTGACCCACACCCTAACATGTGCCCTCAAATCAGCCCTCCAAGGAGATCACTGAATGTGTGGTGGTTGGGCTCCTATGGCCTCCTGGGACCTGACAGTAACATTAGTCATGGCCTGGCCCCTAGGGGGTTCTACCTCCTAGGTCTGAGAAAAGACCTGATTTGGGCCCCATGACAGGCACAGCATTATTCGGCAAGGAATCCAGGAGTTTGCCATGACATTTCCAGAGTCAAGTGGAGCTGCAGAAGAAGACCCTATGGCAAAACTTTATCCTGGAACACAACATTGACCGACCCCCGATCCCAAACCCTAAACCTGTCCCTCAACAGGGACAGGCTCCCTCAACTCAACCCCCCATGGAGATCACTAAACTGGTGTCAGTTCTGCCCCTGCCACCTCCCGGGACCTAACCCTGTGGGGGATAGGCTTAGGAATCCCCCAGACTTATACCAATGAGTTAACAAGGTATAGACAAATGAAAAGCCATAGTATGCTTTCACCCGAGTTTGGGTAAACATGATTGGGCACCCCGAGAATAGGACGGTGCAAAGGCACCCAGAGAATAGGGTGGTGCATTAGTACCCCAAGAATAGGACAGTGCAAAGATACCCCAAGAATGGGGGGTACTGAACCCCAAAGAAAGAGAGGAATGGGCAAAGTCTCAAGACAGGAACAGGTGCAAAGGCTCCCATACAGAGGTATATGAAGTAAGCAAGATTGGGCATGCAGGGCACAAGTGCCCCCCAATTTAGTCCCATAGCAGAGAAGCTGCTTTCACAGGAGAATGGTGCCAGGTTAGGCAAAACAAGTAAACTGAACTATAGGCCGCTGCACTGCAGGCTAAGCAGACTAGAGAGGAAATGGTTAACAAAAGGTGTCTTGCTAACCCTGAGGTTATTTTCCCCTGTCTTCTCTCCTTGGCTAGCTAGCCTCCTATCTGCTGTCAACAGCCATCTGACCAATGGCCCGGTGTCTGGATTTTGTTTTATATTGACCCAAACCCCAAAAATATATGCCTTCAAAAAATCCCCTTTCCCTCATGCCCGTAAGTCAATGTTCACAATTTCTTTGTCTCTTTGTGCACACCCATCATGTTTGTAAGCCTTCTGATCCTAATAAATACAGGGCAATGACCCTTATTCGGTGCTCTTTGGCTCTTGTCTTTGCCCAGACATTAGCCATCTCTCTCTCCGATTTTTTAATCCTGTGTCCCATTCTCTTGCTAGACAAGAGAGAACTTTAGACTCAGAGTCGAAGACATAACCCTACCCCTAACCAAGGCTCTTGCCCTAAGGGGGCCCAACATTAGGTCTGAGGTAAGAGCATATTTGAGGCCAACAACTGGCACAGAATATTGCAACATGGAACACAGAATTTCACCATAACATTTCCAAGGCCGGGATGGAGCTTAGATGGGGATGTGGAGCCAAAACCTAACCTGGACCCACTCAATCATCTGGCTCCTGAACCCTGTCCTACCATGACCCACACCCTAACACATGCCCTCAGCTCAGTCCTCCAGGGCGATCACTGAAGTGCTGGTGGCTGACATCTCCTGGGACCCAGCCCTAACACTAATCATGGCTCTGGTCTTAAGGGGGCCCACCTCCTAGGTCACAGAAACAAGGATTTTGGGGCCTATGGATGGCACAGCATTATCCAATGAGGAATCCAGGAGTTCACCATGACAATTCCAGGGTCAGAATGGAGGTGCACGACCCCTTGTGCAAAACCTGAACCCAGAACACACATACCATTGGCCGTCCCCTGATCACAAACCCTAAGCCTGTCCAACACCCTAACTCACGCCCTCAACTCAACTCTCTGTGGAGATCACTGAACTGGTGTCGGTTCTGCCTTACCACCTCCCAGGACCTCACCCTAACCCTAGCCATGGCTTGGCCATAAAGGGGTTCCACCTCCTAGGTCTGAGGAAAGAACAGATTTGGGGACCATGACCAGGACATAATATTTCAGCGAGAAACCCAGAATTTCACCATATTTCCAAGGCTAGGGTGGAGGTACAACAGAAAGTCCTGAGCCCAATCCCAACCCTGGCCTACCCCATGATCTGGCTCCTGAGCCCAACCCCTAAGCCTGATGAACACCCTAATAACTGAACTCCACTCAACCCTCTGGGCAGGTCACTGCACTGCTGGCATTTAGGCCACTGCCACCCTCCTGTAATTGAACGCTGATCCTAGCTGTGACTTTAGCTTGACGAGGGCCCACTGCTTAGGTCTGAAGAATAAACGACATAGGGGCTCATGTCCAGCACAGAATTATTCAGCGATGAACTCAGAATTGCACCACGACATTTCCACAGCCCGTATCTCCCCACCGTGGGTCCTGAGGAGACCCAGCTCCTGTCAGTGTGGACAAGTCCTCACATTCTCCCCTCCCAAAGTACCCACAGGGTCCTGAACCCAGAACACACATACCACTTGGTACTCCCAAAGTACCCACAGGTCCTGAGGAGGAACACCAGTCTGCGCAGGTGGAAAGGAGGCCAGCTGGTGGCGCATGAGTCGCTCAGGTCAGGAAGCCTAGCTCTGGTGCCCCCTGCAGGCGGTGAAGGCAATGCAAGATTCACGGGGCTACTCTAGTCCAGCTGAATCCATTAACTTTTGGAAATTCAAACTGAAACGGAGCCCAATATCCCCCAACTTCTCCAGAAATACGTAAGGAAAAATTAATCGGAAACAATATGAAATGAAATAATGAAATGAAATGAGGTGAGGTGAGGTAAGGTAAAATGAAATATAAACACACAATTTGCAACTTACACCAGAAGTCACACAAAATTGCAGATCCATTTACACTGCAAAACTATCAGGGTACCTGGGTGGCTCTGTTGTTTGAGTGTCCAACTCCACTCAGGTCATGATCTGGCAGTTCGTAAGTTCGAGACCCACATAGGGCTTGCTGCTGTCAGTCTGTTAGCACAGAGGCCACTTCAGATCTTCAGTCCCCCTCTCGCTCTGCCCCTCCCCTGCCTGTGCTCTCTCAGAAATAAACATTTTTAAAGTGTAAAACTATCAAAGTATCAAAAAGAAAACATAAAACAAAATCTACATGACATGGAGTTTTAAGACACCAAAATCATCCACAAAAGAAAAAAACTGGTACAGTGAACTTTATAAAATTAAAACTTATACTCCATGAAAGACCTTGCTCAGAGACGCAAAAGGCAAGCCTACAAACTGTGAGAAATATTTGCAAAACACCCATCTGATAACAGGTCTGTATTCAAAATAAACTAAGAACTTTCAGAAAACTCTCAGAAGTCAACAGTCAAAAAATAGAACCTAAATGAAAACGGGTAAGGATCTGAACAGACACCTGGCCAGAGAAAATATACAGATAGTAAATAAGCATACAAAAATATGCTCTACATCATCTATCATTGGAAATTCCAAATTGCTACACACGATTAAAACTGCTAAACTCCAAAAACAAAACAAAACAAAGAAACAAACAAAAAAAACAGTGCCAATTGTTGGAGGGTACAGAATGAGAGGAACTCTCCTTCATTGGGGGAATGCATGTACAGACCCCTTGGATGTGAAAATTAATAACAGAAAACCTCACTGCAAAGAAGTCTGGGAAGGCTCAGCAGGGAAGACTCAACACCTACCACTCTACATCAATTGCAGACCAGAGAGGAAGAGATAGACCTTGCCCAGTAGGGACCATTTTACTATTCTACCAGGAGGAAGAAAGGTTTCCTCCTCCCCAGGCAACAGCTCAGCCAACGAGACTGTCACAGGCCAGCAGTGAGAAGCCACTACACTCCCAGCCCCCAGTTTACTCTAGCAGACTTTCTGTTTAGGACACTACCTTCCAGCTTCCTGGATTTCCTCTACAAAAGACTAATGTTCCTCTGCTTTGTTTGGTTAGCTTGCTTATGGTTTTGGCTAAGCTTGCTTGTCCTGGATTAAAATCCTCAACGATTTCCAAACAAACCCATTTTGCTGATAAAATAATTGCAATTTCATTTTTAGGGTTAACAGAAAACAGTTTGGCATTTTTTCCAAACCTACACAAGTCTCACCTTATGAATCAATCATCATCATTCTTCAGGTACTCAGACAACTGCTTTGAAAACCAATTTCCAAACAAAAACTCACATGCAGCTATGCACACAGTTCTACTCATAATGGCAAAAGACTTCAAGAAATCAGGATGTCCTTCAAAACATGAATCCATAAGCAAACAGGTGCATCCATGTGAAGGAAGCAGAATATGCCACTCGCAAGATAAGTCTCCTGAGCACGAGGATTATTTGGGGCTGATTGATTTTAATAAACTGAAGACAGAGGAGAATCTCTGAAAACTGAATAAAAGTTATCCTTTAGAGAGCAAAATTTACATTTACAAAAGAACCGTCCATTTGTAACAGTGTCTCTGGACTTAAAGCTGAATAACAACCTTGCCCTCATATACTCTGCTTAGTCTGATAGCCTCCTTTAACTGGGCTTCCGACCACCCAAAACATTTCAAGTGATTACTTTGGCCATTTTGGGAAGTTAATCTGTTTTCCTGAGTATGTTCCACGTATACAGGATATATGCATGCGATTAATTTGGTTTTCTCCTGCTAACCTTTCAGTGCGAGTAGTCTCAGCCAAGAACCTAGAAAAGTAAAGAAAAATTATTTCTAGTCATCTGTACATGCAATACAACACTACTCAGCAGTAGAAAGGAATGATCCATCACCCCCTGCAAAGACATGGACAAACCTTACATGTATTTTGCAAAGAATCTAGTCTGAAGAGGCTATGTACTGTATGGCTTCATGTATAAGACATTCTGGAAAGGGCAAAACTGCAGAGATGATAAATAGATCATGGGGGTAGAGTTTGAGGTATTCTGTACGATATTTTAGTGATAGATATCTGCCACTATGCATTTGGCAAAACCCATAGATTTTTATAGCCCAAAGACCACATCATAATTATTCAAATTGAATTATTTAGGAGTGGAGTTGTCACAGGATAGAATACAAAATGTGATAAATAATCCAACTGTACCAGAAATGTATGAAACAACCCACTGTAGGTGCTGGGGCAGAAGGCGCTGACCTGAGCAGCTTTGGAAATGAACAAAATGTATACTGAAAGCACATAAACAGTGGACTTTATAAAATTCTTCCCCGTGATAGTAGTTGCTAATGATGCTGAAACAAGCATGTCTGTAATATGAACCAGAACAATGAATTACATAGATGACAAAGAGTAGGAGCCCATTCGTCACTGTTGCAGTGGGAAGTTATAGATGAGCCAATGGAGACCACAATATTCCGTGTGACAACGGCTCAGTTAGAGACACTAGTATAAAATCATCTTTTGTTTAATATGGATACAGATAGTTCCACGGAAAACCTATCAACATAGGGGCTTCGGGGGGGCTCAGTGAGTTAAGCGTCCAGCTTCAGCTCAGGTCACGACCTCACAGTTTGTGGGTCCGAGCCCCACGTTGGGCTCTGTGCTGATAGCTAGCTCAGAGCCTGGAGCCTGCTTCAGATTCCCTGTCTCTGTCTCTCCTCTCCCTCTGCTCCTCCCCTGCTTTCACTCCAGGTTCATCTCCCTCTCAAAAATAAATAAACATTTTTTAAAATTTTTTAAAAAAGAAAGAAAAGAAACCTGAGTCGTGAATGGACATTCATGAGACCGTTGGAAAGTTCAGTACTAACTGAAGTTGAGGTTGAAATGTTACCACAAGTGGCTGTTAGTTTTCAGGTGTGACGGTGGCGTTGTGGTCTGGTCTATCAAGGAGCCCTACCCATAGGCTGTCTTGTCTTTCTGACCACACCCTGCACACGTGCCCTGTGCTGCGTGGCCGCCCGCCGCTCCTGCCCCAGAGATGGCATGCCCGCCCCGGCCCCTCTGACGTAGGACGTGACCTCGTGACTCAGGCTGGCGCGTGAACTCTCAGAGGGGCTGGGCCCATCTCTCATGCGCTCCCCTTCTGCCCTGGCAAAGGAGCTGCCAATCTGAGAAGGTAGCGCAGGCCTAGGGCAGAGTCCCATCCCACCGATGGCCCGTAGCCATGTCCCCAAAGAGGCTCACACCTTCCATGCTGACTCACAAGAAGCAAGGAACCGTTCCGGTTTAGTCCCTGATTGCGGGATGTTTTGTTATGCAGCAGCATCATGGCATGCGACTTAAAACACATTCTACGTAAAAACTGCAACATGGAACATTTCCTGCTGGAATGACACAGTGCATGGACAGAGTCCACAGTGGGCAGTGCACAGTGGACTGCCACCGCCGGGGGCTGGTGAGCTGTGACCTGGCGAGGCGGGCGGCTGGTACGTGACAGCTGTGTGACACCATTCTCCATCCTGCATGTTTGAACAGGTCATCGGGAAAGCTTGGAAATGAATAACCAACAGGAAAAGCAGGATGTGTCAAATCTGAGAAATCAGGAATGACTGAGCACTGAGTCGTGGAGGAAGGGCAGCTAAGAGCGCAAGACAGGGGCACCCGCCGTGGTCTGACTTCACTAGTTGATTTTACAAAAACACACCCACCTTTAGAAGAAGAGCACCAACCTGATGTCTGTGAGTCAGAAGTGCTGGTGGAGATTTGGCGAGATGAATCTAAGATTATGAAGTGTTTAACCTGACACTAGCCCTGATTTCAAAACGTGTTGTGGCATCAAGGAACATCCTAAGGCCACGAGAAACAAGACGAGGGGTGCCCTTCGCACGGTGGCGCCCTGGCTTGCAGGGGCAGCAGTCAGAGCACGGCCCCGGGAGCAGGTGCGGCCCTGCACAGGTTGTTCCCCACCCCTGCTGTTCTGCATCTCCTGGAGGCCTTGACAGAGATGGGACGGGGAAAGTCTGACTCTGCAGAAGCAGGGATACCCAGAGATCTCTCTCTGCATGAGAGCCCTGAGCCACCTGGAAAGGGACGAGGGACCCGGCTGCAGGCAGCATATGCCCAAGGACTCAACAGCTACCCCGCAGGGTCCCGGGGTCCCTGCTCCTGCCCGGCACCATCTCCCTGGGCGGGAGGAGCCGGCAGGGTGTCAGAGGCGGCTAGACGTGCCCGGAAGGCCTGGGTGTGTTGTGCACAAGGAAGGCTCAGGGACGGTGTGCAAGCCACCTCCACACCCTTTGTGTCACTGCCAGGGACGAGAGTGGGATTTCCAGAAGGGTCTGAGCTCCGCAGAGGGAAGGACAGGGAGCCGCCGTTCTGCGTACCCACCCCTCCAGCAGAGACCCCCCCCCCAAGGACAAACGCCCTGTGTGAACCAGCAGTGACGCCCCCGGGAGCCCACCCTTGTGGCTGCACTGCCAGCACTTAAATCACAGACTGTCCGGGACAAATCCGTGAAAGTGCACTCACTGTGCAACCTCCCCCCCTCCCCGGCCAGAGGGCATGAAACGTGCAGGAGAGAGAGTTGGCCAAGAACCGTTTACAAAGTCACCCACCAGTTACCATGCCCCAGGAAAGAACGGAGCCGGGCAGAACCGGGCGAGTAGCAGGTGAGGCCCGGATGAGGGCAGCGCACCCCCGCATGGGTAGAAGGCGGTCCTGTCCTATGGAAACCCGTGGACGAATGTGCGGTGGAGACTCAGGCGCAGAGGCCTCATGCAGGTGAGCCCCACCCCCACCGTGCTTTCTTCCTGTGGAGGCTTCCCTGTTGGGAGGATTTTGTTAATCATCCCAAGATGTGCCAGCGGGTCTGGAAGGGGCTGAGAGCCTCAGTGTTGATGGGACGGGTGTGCGCAAGACACAGATCGCCCCCTTGCTGGAGGCCTGCGTGGCCGCGGCACAGAGCAGATACGGCCCGCCTCCAGAGATGACCCTGCCCCGCCTCCAGGGTGCTCAGGGGCTCTGGTGGGAGGGAGAACGTGGCTGCAGATAGAGGGGTGCGTCCTGGCCGCCCCACCCAAACGAACATAACCCTTCAGTCCCTATGTTCATTTATGTTAATCACGTATTTTGAAATAAGTCTCAAGGCAGAAAGGGGCCTATTTTTAAAAAGGTGCATATTGGGGTGCCTGAGTGGCTCGGTCATTTGTGCGACTGACTTTGGCTCAGGTCATGATCTCATGGTTCATGGGTTCAAGCCCGGTGGCGGGCTCTGTGCTGATGGTGTGGAGCCTGCTTAGGATTCTCTCTTTCTCTGTCCTCTGCGCTCTGCCGTCTCTCTCTCTCTAATAAAAAACGCCTGTTCAGACCGAGCGTCCAGTGCTACACGCCGTGACCCCAGCGCCAACACGCTGCCACCCCTGCTCTCACTGCAGATCTGCGCTGACTGCCGGCGCCACAGGACGGAGGCGGAGGTGTCTCCATGGTGGAGACAGGCTGTTTGTGAAGCACCCTCCTCGGCCAAACCCTTCGCATCAGTAGCTCCAAGAACCTGCCTGCCTGGGTCTTCCTGTGACCCACCACGGGCCAGCACAGCCTGTCCTGGGTCAGAGTGGCCATGCACATGACCCTGGCATTCCCAGGTCAAGCGAGCTGGCACGGCCAAGGCACGGCCCGTCTGGTACGCCACGCATCTGACACAGCCGCTCATCCCACAAAGAGGCCGTGATATTCTGGCCCCGCTGCCAATGTGGTGCAACTGGCCCAAAGCCTGGGGATTCTGGAACCCCCACTCCAGATGTAAAGGGCCAGGGCCTTCCTGGGGGGCGGGTAACTGGACTGGCCCTCAGCTCCCAGCATGACCCACCCGGGAACAAGGATGGCCCAGCTGGGGCATCAGGCATCTGCCCCCAGAGGACGCCCCTTCCTCAACAGGCACATGGCCCAGGGGTTCAGAGATCCAACATGGACCCAGTGCCGGCCTCCCTGGGTCAGACAGCGGCACAGGAAGCTGGGAGGGACCAGGGGTCACCACCAAGGCCACAGCCTCCTTCCACCCTCAGGCACGTGGTGGTGAATACGGTGAGGCCTTCTGTCCTGCAGATGCAGCTGGACCTGGAGTATGCCTGGTGGCCGCCATGCCCTGTCCTCTGCCTGTGTCTCCTGTCCTGTGGTCAGGGCTCAGGGCTCAGTCAGTTCCAGGGCCCCTCCCGGGACACGTGCTGGGCTCCACACCCTCGTCCAGGTCCACGACCACAGGGTTCCAGGAGGTAGGTGTCGGAGTCTTCCAGCTCCAACCCAGGACTGTGGGTTTTCTTACCTGATCAGCTCTGTGTGGGACCCTGAGCCCCACAGGGACTGTGTGTGTCCCGCCTCGCAGACCAGGAGCCCTTCTCTGAACTCTCCAGCCTTCTGCCAGGAGGACTCCTGAGGTCGTGGGTATAAGTGCTGGGGACTGAGATCCCCGTCTTCTCTAGAGAAGCCCAAGGCCGGGTTCAGGAAGGACGGTCTGTAAGGGGCGTGGTCTCTACATCCGTGCCAGAGAAAAATGTTGCTGCACAGACACAAAGCTCAGTCATGACCCAGCCAGCACCTCAGCTCTGGCACCAGCTGCTGTTTGAAACGGAAGAGAGAGTTTTGGGGGAAAAGATTCCATTGAATACGTTAGCGTCATTCAGTGATTCACCAATCAGGCGGCGACCCATCAGGCAGATAGCAAGGGGCTCAGAGAGCTGCACACGCTGAAAGGTCAGGACAGGGAAGCAAAGCCAGGCAGGTCACTTCCTTGAGGGGAACGCAGCGCCGGCAGGTGGAGGAGCCCGGGACGCGGGTCAGGGCTCTCCTGATCGTGGGGACGGCAGTGGCAGCAGGCCGGTCAGGGCTCTCCTGGTCACCTTCGCTAAGCAGCCACCTCCAGGGGAGTGTAGACAGAATGGGAGTGAGGGAATGCAGGCCTGTTGTCTAGTTTTAACAAGAGAGAGGAAAACGGAAAGGAACTGTGGCCCTGACGCCAGCGACTCATGATGCCGGGGTCTCCCGCCATTGCGGCTCCTGCCCCAGCAGGAGGGAAGGGGGGCTTGGCGCTGGGGGTCACGGCCAGGACTGCAGGGCCGGGCTTCTGAGCACGGATCTCCCATCCCAACAGGAACCAGCAGGGCCCGGGGCCCCAAGGAGCTCAGAAGGTGGGAGCGATAAACCGAAGGACCTCCATCTGAAAAATGAGGCCGACCCCTCGTCTAAGGAAAGCCGTGATCTGGGAGCCACGCTGGCTGGTCTGGCTCCGCTCCCGTCAGCAAGCCCCGTGTGCCTCCGCTGTCCTCGCCACTAAAAACAGCAACGACCTTAAACCCGTATTTGCACATCAACTCACGGAGCACAAGGTCACAGGCAGCAGCCCCGTGCTAACAGAGATGAGCCAACAGGTGGCTGTCAGGGGGCCGGTTCGCACAGCACAGCAGGGGGAGGGAGGCCCGGAGGGCTCTCTGTGGGCCACAGGCCACCCCCACCCCCCACCAACGGGGCCCCACGAGTGCGGGGGCGCGGGGGCGGGAGGCTGTCAGACACAGAGCTCCTCTGAGGTCCCAGGGCCCAGGGCCTGCAGGGCAGCCTTGCACTGGGCCAAGGAGGACATCAGTGAATTAACAGGTGGTCCTGTAGTGAGCACACGGGTCCCATCCACCAGAGACGCAGGCTGGGCTCCGAGATGACACCCAGTCCCTGTGGCCTCCTGTATTCCCTGTGCCTGTGAGCCAGGTTAAACATATGTTTATTTCACTGTTTTTTTTAATGTTTGTTTATTTATTTTTGAGAAAGAGAGAGAGAGAGAGTGTGAGAGAGAGCACAAGCCAGGGAGGGGCAGAGTGAGAGGGAGAGAGAGAATCCCAAGCAGGTTTCGCACCGTCAGCACAGAGCCCGATTTCTGTTAGACACTCAAACCCTCGACCCTGGGATCATGACCTGAGCCGAAATCAAGAGTTGAACGCTTAACCTACTGAGCCCCCCAGGTGCCCCATCTCACTGTTGTCATCTTGAGGAGCACTGAACGACAGCTCACCTCCCACCGGTAAATGCAAAGTCCCGTGTCCTCCCCCCAGGACCTCCCCCCACCCTCCCCCACCCTCCTCTTCACCTTCCCCTCCCCTGACCCCTCTTCTTCTTCCTCCCCAGAGCCTCAGTTCTATGGACCCTGGAGCCCAGCTGGAAGAGAGACGAGTATCCTGTGTGTTTGGGGCCTGGGGAAGAGCCGCACCCAGACCTGGGTCTCACCATACGACCTGCAATTGCCATGGAGTCTGAATCTCTTTTCCAACAAAACCTGGATTTCATAGAAATATATGTGACTAACACTTACACCCCACAGCACAGGCCCCAATCCTGACAGCACAGATCTGAATAAATCAAAAGCTTACATCTGCTCCCTCGGCCCCAGCCAGCCCAGCGATCAGAGCAGCACCTGAAATCATTCAGCAAACCCTTTCCAGAAGCCAACACAACTCCAATGGAAGGAAACTACCTCTGGAATGGCCACGGGGAAGGAGGAAAATAAGACTTTCCACCACCTGGACGAGCTGTGGCCTCGGGGGTGCGGGATCAGCCCTGGCTCCCCGTTACTGCCCACGTGACCTCAGGCAGGTGGCCGACACTCTCACTTCCTCCCCTTCAGTAGCTGGAGAACCAAGAAGTCAGACTGTGTCCACCGCACGGAACGGTGGATAATCATTTAACAACACCCAGTGTGGGAATCAAGCAGCCAGGTGGCAGGCTCCTGGAGGCAGCCTGGGGACTGAAGGAAACAGTGGCCCCAGTGCCCCCTCCTCTGCAATAGGGGGCCCCAACTCCTCTCATCAAGGAGTGGAGTCCACCTCCCGGCCCCCACAGCAGACCTGGGTGGGCCTTGCCTCAGCAGGCCCCCCATTCTCACTTGCTTTTTTGTGACCACCATGAAGATGTACTGGGATGGCTCACAACAATCCCAGGCTGGCCTACTGAGGATGAGGACACAGGACGGCCAGCCCAAACCAACCTGTCCTCACGTGACTGCCTGCTGGCCTTAGAAGCATGGTCAAGCCCTTCCAGGTCAGCCCAGCCCAGCTCAGACCAGCAGACCCACCTGGCCTATCTGCAGGCTTGTGAGAAATGGACATCTTTGTGGGTTGTTTGTTATACAGCAGTAGCTCACTGATGCATGCCTGGTTAACACCCACTGGTTTTCTCTCGCTGCAACCAGGTCAGAGGTGCGTGTCTGACAGAAACCCAATGAGAAACACCAGTCGGCCCTCTGGTTTCTCATCGTCCAAAGTATGTCATCAGCCCAGCCTGGGCTTGCCTTTACTCCGGGCAATGCTCCAACCTTTGTGCAGGGCTGTTCACCGCTTGGCTGCAGCAGTGACCTCGAGTCTGTGGGGCATGTCCTTTCAGAAACGCTTCCCACCCTCACAGCGTGTGCACCAGCCCGCTGTGCACCCTTGCAAGCGCACTGCCGCATGGAGATGGCACCCGCAGGACGGGGCCCAGACGAGGAATGACTCATGTGCTTCTGCAGCAAACCCACTCCAGCCTGGACAACTGCTGTCACAGGGCTTTGTGGAACGTTGTGTCCCTACAGCCCGAGTCTCGATACATAGTATTCCTCTTTCTTCCCTCAGAAAGTAGTTGTTCTAGTGCTCCTAGCCACTAACTGCACTGGAGTGGGGCTCACAGAAATATCGATGCTGAATCAGAATGAAAATTAATCTTTGAAAACAATGGGGCAAAAGGAACATAAAGGCAGAAACGGGCAGCAGTTTGGCATGGATAGTGGACCAGCTTTGAATTCAGACTGCAGGATGGCGTCTGTGTTCAGATTACTCCCCTAACTGTCAAAGCCTGCACCTCACGTGTTGGTGGGGCTTCCGTGAGAGCAGAGGTGGGTCCTGTTGTCAAATATGGTGGCCGCCCAGCCCCAGAACATTTCCAGACGAAGGATCATAATCAGAGCAATAAGAATCCTGCACCACCACAGGGGGAGCCCTCACCTGTGTGCTGTGTGCTGCACAGATGGGGAAACTGAGGCCAGCAACCACTCCCTGGGCAGCACAGTGTGAGGGCTGCTCCCTCGGGGCCAGCCCTCTTCAGGGTCACCCAGCGAGAGCCAGGCCAGAAGAGGTGCCCTGGGGTTCCGCTGCCTGTCACAGCTGAGCGGCCTCCCACATCCCGGGGCGGAGTGAAAGGAACTACCAGAGGGGTTGTTATCTCCATAAAGGGACACCTGGGTGGCTGAGTCCATTAAGCGTCCAACTTTGGCTCAGGTCATGATCTCACAGTTCGTGAGTTCGAGCCCCACATCAGGCTTTGTGCTGACAGCTCAGTCTGGAGCTGCTTTGGATTCTGTGTCTCCCTCTCTCTCTGCCCCTCCCCTGCTTGCACTCTGTCTCTGTCTCTGTCTCAAAAACAAATAAACATTAAAAATAAAATAAAATAACTACCAGAAAGTGCTGGAAAGCTGCCAAAAGCAGATGGGAACTGGCAAGGTGGTGGTCCTTGGCCGAAGGCAGGTGCTGGGTATGTTTTCTCTTTTTCAGGGTGTTTTGCCTGAGAGCCGCTGGCCCCACATGGGGACACAAAACCCTCGGCAGAAAACCTGCATGCAGCTGGGGTGAAGAGCCAGAGAATGGTTGGGGGGCCTCAGTGGTAGAGGGTCCAGAAAGAGGAGCCAGAGAGGGTGCCCCAGATCTGTTGTGGACACACGCACGGTGGGGCTCCCTGCGGCCGTCAGGGACATCCGAGAGATGGAACTTTCCTGGTTTAACAAAACCCTGACGCCCAGGGCAGGTGATGTGGCGCACAGCCTCCACGCACGGTCCACACGCCCATGAAACCAAACACCTCCGAGCACTCATTCACTCCATGGCTGGTGACTGCTGCAGCCTGGAGGCCACTCTGGTGAACCCGGCAGGAAAGTCTTGGCCCCTGGGAGCTGTGTTCCAGTGGGACAGTGGGGTGAGGCCGGAGGGGGGGGGGGCAAGGTTGCTGCTTCAAATACTGGCCACGAAGGACCGCCTCCCTCCCAGAGTCGGGACGCCCTGAGCAGGGACCTGTAAGAGGACAGGTCTCGGGGACGGGCACCTGCCCCCACCAGGACTCCGTCTGCTGGTGGCCACACCCCACGGTCCAGGGACTTCTTCCCAGACGAGTGTCTGACCAACACTGCCCTTCCTTCGAGAGTCCTCTGTTTCTTGCATTTTCTGACACTTGTTGCTTTCCCAGGGAGGGTGGCACAAGTGCCCCAGAAGTGGAGAGCCACAGTGTCTGGGACACGGGCCACACGGCACCGGCAAAGCAGAGTCACGGACAGGCCCAGCCTGGACACCCCCAGAGTGCAGCATTGTGGCCGCTGAGCCTCAGGGAAGGGGGAGCCTAGGCCACAACTGCAGGGGCCACGCCAGCCTCCTGGAAGCCTGGTGGCTGGCTGGGGTCCTGGACCCTTTGTCCAAGCTGGGCTGGCTGGCGTAGACACAGCAGATGAGGAGGGCTGGCTTCTCCCAAGGGGGTGGGGGACACAGCTACTTCCTCCCCACTCCCATCTGTTGGCAGAGGTGGAGTTCCAGAACCAGGAGGAGACTCGAGTCCTTGCGGATGTGACGTGACCGGGCATCCACAGAGCCCGCTGCCCCGCAGGCCGCCGTGTCCAGTGCCTTCGCCAACCACAGACATGCAAGAATGTTTGGGGCGAGAGTCCTTTCTCCTACCAAAGCACCTTGTCGCTGAGGTTCACTGATCGGTCACAAGTACCACCCAGCTTCCCAGGACGGTGGCACACAGTTGCCCAGAGCACCCAGGGCCCTGCCTCTGGCAGCAAGTCTGCCATCGCCTCGCTCGTCCGTGACCCTTCTGTCCTTCCTCCTCTGCGTGCAAGTGGATTTGACCTTACTTCCCTGCAAAAGTTCTTTGCATTTTGTAGACATTTGCCATTCTCCTGGCATTCGTTTTGCAAAGTTTTCCCAAATCCATCATTGGCCAACCGCCTCTGCCCTTGCCTCTCTACAGCTGAAAACCACGTCTTGTTTTAACTTGACCCTCATCTGATTTGGGGACGGGGGTGGGTTTATAGGGAAAGTCTAGGCAAATTGTCACAGATTGGACCCCTGGGTCATCCTGAGCCGTGTGCTGCCCTTGGGAAGGTCAGGGAAGAAGCAAGGGAAGTTAAGGTGTCCGCCCGGGGCAGAACGTGCTCCGGTCTCCCTGCAGCTCTGGCCTCAGATTGTGCAAACAATACACACTCAACACAAACACCTCACAACAGGCTAAAAACAAGAAGAGAAAACTGCACCTGCTGACTTCACCTTCCACCTTCATGCACAGTGTGGAGACCGTCACCGCATAGATCCTGCCACGTCCTCAATAAAATAAAGGAGTCTCATGCTTGTCTGCTTTTAATCAGGGACGGGCCCCTCAGGGTCCTTTATGTATCCTCCATGGCTGGCACCCGGCCTGGGGCATGGCGCTGGGGCCTTCCCGCCCTCGCTGGCTCAGCACAGACACGGAGGCCCAGGTGAGGACTCCTGCCGCCACTCACTGTATGAGAACACGGTCAGGGCCCAGGCACTCGTGGACAGACCCTCGTCCGGTTAAGTCCAGTCCCTGTTCGTGCTATCTAGTGATGCTCCGAAGCGGGCTGGGTCCCCATCCGGGCCTGTCACCCACTGCGCCTGAGCGGCGTTTTCTCTGTGCGCCTGTGTTCTGCGTGTGGCAGGCTTGGTGGCCACGTGCCGATACCGTCCTCGGGCAAGCCTCCCGCCCGGCATCCCCAGGAAGCCAGGCACTACCGTGCGAAGGCACCGGGCCCTGCAGGACACAGCCCCGAGGCAGAGCTCCCCACTGCCACGTCAGACACCACACAACGTGGATCTTTTAGAAGCAGCTGTGCAGGAATTCCTCACCCCGAACATGCAGACCATTTGGGGGCATCATAAAGAACATAAAGAACAACACCTCGGCTGATTTCTGCACAAAGGTGACTCTGACTGTCCTTTAAAAGAGTATCAAACCTGACCCTGGGTCACACGGGAAGCTGCGCGGACAGCTGTCCTGGGAGAGCACGGCACGCAGGCATATTCTTATTGAGATGCGTTACAAGAGATGGATGGACGTTTTAAGTAATCATGTGCACACGCAGAGCTGATTAGGCACAGACATCCGTGAATTTGCAGCTATCTTCTTACAGGTGGTGTTATATCTAATTTTTATATAAAGTCAGCACGCACAAAACAGCTTCTTACACAATCTTGTGTAAAATAGTGTTTGGAGATTTTTAAAAAAGAAAAAGAAGGCACACTTGTCACCATCTTATGTCCATAAAGGTGTATATTTCTGTCCTGGTCTTTCTGGGAGAGATTTTTATATTGGTTTTCAGTACATTTCTACCTATGATTTTGCAAAAATACATATGGGTGCATAGACACAGAATGTATATCTACAACTAAGTAGACCAGCATACGCTTTAACAAATGCAGACACATTCCACACGTGCACCCACTACACACACCACACACATGCGCACATATACACTCATACACACACATACACACACGACACACACGAACACACGTGCACACACACAGCCCCCCAAGGCGTGGCCGCCCAGTGGACTCTTGGAGGTGTCCTATGACAGGCTGATGGCATGTCGGCTTTGGAAGGCCTGGGTGTGGTTCTGGGAAGAACAGCAGAGAACTGCAAAGGTGGGGCACCTGGGTGGCTCTGTCGGTTAAGCATCTGACGCTTGATTTCAGCTCAGGTCATAATCCCAGGGTCATGGATCTGAGCCCTGTGTCAGGCTCTGTGCTGATAGTGCGGAGCCTGCTTGAGATTCTCTCTCTCTCCCTCTCTCTCTGCCCCTCCCGCTCTGTCTCTTTCAGTCTCTCTTAGAATAAATAAATAAACCTTTTAAAAATAAATAAATAAATAATGCAAAGGCCACCATTCCGAGACCAGGCCCATGGCCCTGCCTGATGCCCGGCCAGCCAGCACACTCTGGCAATGGCGACACCCGGGTCCCGCCCTCCGCCTTCTCGGAGCAGCATCTCAAGAGAAGAAAGCTGTTGGCCACTAGCAACACCATCTGGCAGGGAAGCAGGGAGCAAGGCCAGCAGACTCCACATATCTGGACGGAGGACCGAGGGACGCATGTGTGCCAGCCACTGTGTGCCAGGAGCCAAATTGTGTCTCCAGGACCTGCAGCCAGACAGAAGACAGCTACTGACCTGAGGCCAAGGGCCGAGTCACCAAGCCCATATAAGAGTTGGCGGCAGGCGAAGCCGGCAGCGAGCTCCGGAGAGGCACCCCGCAGGCGCCCACCCCAGGGAGGACACCCAGGACGTCCAGTGACTCGGCCGAGAAGCACCAGAAAAGTAAGCTCTGGCTTGCCAGACGAGCTCGCTGGGGGGAGACGGGGCCAGAGTTTGGGGGCGCCGAATACATGAGCACAATGGAGGGGAGATGGAGCGCACACGAGAATCTACCTCTGTCCTGGCTGTTTCCAGGCACACTCCTGGGTGATGGTGCCCTGAGTTCACCCCGTGCTGGGCTCCAGGGCCGGTTTTCCCTCCATCTGTCTGTCTGTCCCCCAGGAAGGTCTGCGGGGCTGAGCCTCTGCGAAGACAAGGGCAGCAAGGTCTCAGCCTCACGCTTTTACCTGGTGAGAATGAATGCAACACTAACGCCCAGTTTTGGGGGGTGAGGGTCCACCCATACACACAAGGAGATGAGCTGGGTCCCTGCTGTCAGCCAGGGGTGCGTGCTCCCTCGGGTGCCGCGTGTCAGCTCCGACCCCCTGCTGCTTGTGTGGCCGTTGCAGCCCGGCTGGTAAGCTGTCCGTCAGTAAGTTTTCAGAACGTCAGAGATGGTGGTCACAGCTGACTTCTTCCAGAAAAGCATTAAAGCGCTCAGAACCCCCTCCCGACGGACTGCACGGCCCCCTGGCCATTGTACCTGCGTCCACAGCTGGACAGTCACGGCCGCAGCCGACTCTCGAGACTGCACAGTGCCCGCCGGGGGTGACGTGCTGGGGGCACACAAGCCCTTTGTCTTCCCCCGGCTGGGAAGTTGCTGGCGTGTCTCTTGCACATCAGGATGGAAGCCAGGCAACACAAGGAGGGCCTGTCCTGAGACGCGCGTGGGGAGACAGGGCCTCGTGTCCCCGAGCTCCAACAGCCAGACGTTCCCAGGATGGCCCGGGGCCCAGGCAGAGGCAGGCTGGGGGTGCCTCCCTGGTTCAGAGAACCCTGGGTCGTGGACAGTGACCCCGGCTCCTCCTATAACCTGGGGCAGCAGCACAGGGCTGGCCGCCTACGGAGGCCTGGGACCAGGCTGTGGCAGGCACATCACAGGCCCCGGGCTCCATGTGCCCTCACAGCTGCCCTGAGAGCAGGAAGTGACAGCAGTCAGCCTGCCTGGACCTCGTCCTCTCAGACTACAGAGCTGACTTCCTGTGCATGTTCCGGCACATTCGGCCCCATGGTCAGGGTGGTTTCAGACCAAGGGCTAGTCTGCCCAGAAGTCAGTGAGGTGGTGGGGCCAGGCCAGCCTGGGTGACCTCAGGGGCAGTGCTGGTTACAGGACATTAAGTCTGCCAGGCCATGGGTAGTGCGCACTTGTCACACATCAGCTCAGGATGGCCACACCACATCCTCCTGGGACCACAGACACCCTGGGAACTTAGCGTGAAACAGAAATCACAAACCCAGAAGGGAGCCTCCCTCCCAGGGCCCCGGCCCCCTCATCCCTCCAGGGACCCCTACCCTTGCTGGTCTCCACCCTCATTGGAGGCCTGGGGACAGCACTGACTCACTCTCCAGAGCTCAGGGGGCCCTCCTCTTGGGTCCCAAACTTTCTGCTGTCAGGACACAGAACTCTAAACCTCTTAGTTGAGATTCTCTGAGTCTTGCAATCTCCTCCTGACCCCGATTAAGTGTGGAGGACACAGGTCTCGATTTGCTTCTAGAAGCCCCAGAGAGCACAGCTGGGGCCTCCTGTCTCAGCCTGCCAGGGCTGCCCTATCTGAGACAGGAGGCCCCCAACTGACTTCCACTCACCTCTGGGTTCATGTCCAGGGCCTGGGCCCGCAGGGCCTCCCCTAGGAGCCAGACCCTGCCTTCCGGGGGAATGAAGCCCAGGGGCCATGGGGGGGGGCTTCTCCCTCAACCTCCACACGCCTAGACTCAGCCAGCAGGTCAGGGAAGGAAGCCCCCATCACTGCCTTCACCCCAAAGTCACAGGGTCCGCAGGCCTCCTGCCACACGCTGGCTTCAGGAAGCACTTGGGGGCGAGTGATCACCCCGAGGTCTGGCCCAGGCCCCCCACACCTTCACGATGCTAATGCATTCGTGTCCTGCTCACTTAAGAGTTTGCACACCCATGGGCCCCAACTGTGCCCATGGCATACGTGCCGTCCAGTGTGTTGTGAATGCTTCCAAGAGAGATGCCGACAGTGAGAGAGGAAAGGGCTGGGTCCCCAGGAGAGGTCAGGCAGTGGCACCGTGCTTCCCCCAAACCCAAGCTTTGGAAGAAGCGGCCAGCTGGAGCCTGCGGCCATGGCTCCTGGGCCGGCCCCGATGAGCGGACGCGGGCAGGAGCCAGGGCAGCAGGGCTGTGGCATGGACAGACGCCCTGGGGAGCAGCCTGGACCCACCAGCACATGGCGCCTGGCGTTCCTCAGAGAGGCTGTCCATGGCCCAACTGTGTCTAGGGTATCGTGGGCGGACACTCTGGTAAAACACAAGACCAGTTGCAGGAAGTGACATTTAAAAGACATAAAATACAAGCCCACACAAAATTCCTGCCAAGCAGCCGTGGAAGCGCCTGGTCCCGTCTCTGTGACGGTCTCCAAGGGACCCCAAGGGGCCGAGGGGAGGCCCAGGGGAGGAGGCATCTAAGCCCAGTCTGTACCTGACGGTGGGGGCAGTGCCCGGCCCATCTCACTGTTTTCAGTCTGCGCCCTGTCCCCTCAGGTCCCCCAGAGCATCCCTGCCATGTCCAGATGTCCCTCCCCACTGGGCACAGTGACCTCCTGGTTCTTTCGAGGACTCACTCCCAGAACTCTGCACCTCCAGCTTTGAAACACGCATGCGTGACGCATGACGTCAGAGGAGTTTTGTTAAACCTCAACTTCAAGCTCCTTTTCTTGTCATTTTTTTACTTGTGTGTAGTTGGCACTGATGTCACATCACCTCCGGGCGTGCTGACGTCACATTGCTCTCAGGTGTCCACACAGTGACTGGACCAGCGTGTGCAGGATGCTGTGCTCCCCACAAGCGTAGCTCCCAGCGTCAACTCACGACCTAGTTCAGAGCCACTGGCTGTGTCCCCAGGCTGGGCCTTCCGTCCCCATGACTCATACACCCCGAACCTGGAAGCCGGGTCCTCCCTTTCCCCTGCAGCTGTCTGTCCACCTCCTCCCCCTCCCCCCTGGCAACCACCAGTGTGTTCTCTGCATTTATGGGTCTCTTCCTGCTTTTTGTGCTTGCTTGTTTTGTTTTTTAGATTCCACATATAAGTGAAAGTCTATGTTTTTTTGTCTTGCTCTGGCTGATTTATTTCACTCAGCATAATACATGCTAGGCCCACCCAGGTTGTCACAAATCACGAGGTCTCATCCTTTTTATGGCTGAGTAATATTCCATTATGTATTATACACCACATCCTCTTTATGCAGTCCTCAGTCAATGGGTACTTGGGCGACTTCCGTATCTTGGCTATTGTAGAGAGCACTGTTATAAACATGGAGGTGTTTATATCAAATTATTTTGGGGGTGTAAATACCCAATCATGGAACCTTGGGGTCATAGATAGTTCTATTTTCAATGTTTTAAAGAACCTCTGGGGGCGCCTGGGTGGCTCAGTCGGTTAAGCGTCCAGCTTCGGCTCAGGTCATGATCTCACAGTTCGTGGGTTCAAGCCCCGCATCTGGCTCTGTGCCGACAGCTAGCTCAGAGCCTGGAACCTGCTTCAGATTCTGTATCTCCCTCTCTCTCTGACCCTCCCCTGCTCATGCTGTCTTTCTCTATCTCTCAAAAATAAATTTAAAAAAATTTAAAAAAAAAAGAACCTCTGTACTGTTTTTGACTGTGCTGCACGAGTCTGCATTCCTACCAACAGGGTAAGAGGGTCCCCTTTCTCTGTGTCCTCGCCAGCACCTGCTGTTTCCTGCGTTTTTGATTTTACCCATTCTGACAGGCATGAGGTGGCATCTCATTGCAGTTTTGATGTGTATTTCCCTGATGATGAGTGATGTTGAACATTTTTTCATGTGTCTGTTGGCCATCTGGATGTCTTCTTTGGGAAATTGTCTGTTCATGTCTTTTGCCCATTTTTTATGCAATTGTTTGGTTTTGGAGGGGGGTGCATGTTGAACTGTATAAGTTCTTTATAGATTTTGGGGACTTTTTTGTTTTTTTAATTTTTTCAATGTTTACTTACTTTTAAAAGTGAGAGAGAGAGACAGAGCATGAGCAGGGGAAGGGCAGAGAGAGAGGGAGACACAGATCCAAAGCAGGCTCCATCTCTGAACTGTCAGCACAGAGCCCAGCATAGGGCTCGAACTCAGAACAGGGAGATGATAACCTGAGCCCAAGTCAGATGCTTAACCAACTGAGCCATACAGGCACCCCAGCCTTAGATTTTGGATACTAAGCCAGATCAGGCCTGTCAGACCCTGGAGGCTGCTCTGGGGCATGCCTATAAACCACCTCCCTGACAGACCCGCTGTGGGGGTCCCCGCACGGGCGTTCTGAGAACCACAGAGCACACTGAGCTCACGAGCTTATTAAATCCCACTCTTGGGATTTGGGGCTGAGCCCTCCTCATGGTTGGTAACGCACCCATTCCCTGTGCCATCCAACTAACACAGCACAAAATGGCTAAGTGTCATCAACTTTCCCTTTGACAGAAGATGAGTAAAAGCCTCACTCTGAAGCAGCCCAGAAGAATAGCCTATGATGCTGGCGTCATAAAGAAGTTTTGGGAGGAAAAAATCGAGCTCCACACAAAACAGCTGCAGAGTGAGGACATGAGGACCCGCAGGAGCGCCCTGGACAGGTGAGCTCACTGCAGAGCACGGCCTGGGGCCACCAGGGGCAGAGCCCACCCACCCTGGGGCCGTTCGGACATAACCATCCAGGGACCGCACTGCCCTCAGACCCAGTCACAGGAGGAGCGGCTGCAACTACAGAACACCACTCACAGTGACTCAGCTTAGAACCTTGACCACCGGGTCGGGGAAGAGAATACCCCATCCCGTAACCCCACCAGCCACCACCCAACCCCCATCCCTCTGTCCCACATGCCGTCACCTAACCCTCACTCCCCATTCCTTCATCCTTCCATCTCTCAC